>VDFB02020679.1:0-115000 GCA_007258455.2 Sequoia sempervirens
TTTCCATCCACTAGGACCTTTATAGCTTGTTCATCATTATCCCTCCATTTTGCTTCCATCATCCATCTCATCCATATCTCCATTCATCATTCATCCACTCTCATCCGCACCATAGCTTGGTCCTCCATTCGTATCATGATCCCTCCTAGAACTACTTGGCCCATCCTCAAGGACACCTTGTCCTACCTTTATCAGAATAGTCTATTACATCACGTTGGGGGCACGTTCTCATTAGATTGGATTCGTGTATGGTCTTATAGTCCTCAAAATCAGAAAATCCAAAAACATCAGAAAATTAGAAAATCCAAAAACATCAAAACATTAGAAAATCCAGTACTAAACATCGAAAATCCAAAACAAGTCAAAAAGTCTAAAAAATCCAAAACAAGGTTGCCTGATGAATCACGCTGCCTCCGAGCTGGAATATGCACATCTTGATCCCCGAGACATTTAGGTCAGTCCTATAGGAGTCTGTCGTAATAAACTGACATCACATCATGTATATCGTCATCTGTAAATTGGTCAAGTCATCAGTCGAACTACGTGGTCTCTGCATGTATAACATAGGCAAGGTTAATCTGTCAAACAACCCTTGAGGCCCCTAGGATAGGTCTTTAGGTTAGTATCTTGGTCAAAATCTCAGAAAATCCCAAAAACATTGGAAAACTGAAAATCAAAACATTTGTAAAACTTCAAAAAATACCAAAAACAACTTCAAAACATTGCAAAACATCAAAAACATCCAAATATTTATCCATCCGCCTCATCTCGCTTGCACCCGCAATAAACACCACTCATAATAAACTGATCATCATCCTCAACCTTTGAAACAAGTCTAGCAGATTAAAATTGAAAACTCCAAATGTCAAGTCTCAAGTCTCAGTCAGTACGTAAACAAGTTGGTCAAGTCTTTGTGTCGATAGTCCATCATCGAAATAGTCCCATAGCAATCATCTAATAATATCATGTCCTAGGATGAATCCTTCCTACAAGGGGCATTATTTATTAGAAAGAACACTTTGGATAAACGAAATGACGTGCCGCCATCCACTAATATGTCCTAGGATGTATCCTTCCTACAATGGGCATTATCTTTTGGCAATAAGTTTTGGTTCTTATCCTTAAAAACACATTCCCTTTTGGTTAGTGGTATTGAAGAACATTAGCTTGTTTGTGTGCTTTATCTTTATCTTTTGACTTATCTCATTTGCGGTCACTCCAAGGACCTCTCGATGATATCCAAACGAAGGATTTAGAGAGATATGAATGGGGCAATGATCATTATCCTTTTGTCTTCTATGCTTGTTGGATGTTCTTGTAAAATAACTTGGTGAATACTTGCTTTGTTAGATATGAATGGAGGATGTTTTGGACAACTATTTGACTCTTGCATTGATTGGTTATACCTTTCCATGTTTTGGTCTGAGGTGTTTAAAACTTCTAAAGTGCATCCTAGCAAGGTTTCCGTATGTCAGGTGTGAACAAGAATACTCCTATCTATTTGTCGAGTCAAAGTCCATCACACTAAGTACAACATCATCCTAGTCCTTTATACCTTGATGCATCGTTCTTAGGCATGTTATCAAACATAAAGTAAGTGACCCTTTTAAAATCCCAATCCTTGTTAAGCAAATCATCCATTTCTCATCATCATCTCTCATAATGTTGGCTTCTTGGACCCTCTTGTCATCATCTAATGTCTTCTACACTAACATCACAGCATGAATAGTTAACCATCATCCCTAGTGCATCCATCTTGCATCCATAAATCATCAGCATTCTAGATATGATGATCATAATATAAATCTGTTATTCTAAACATCTCAGAAATCATCCATTGCATAATCACAGCATATCACATCACCCATCTCATCCATCTCGCATCATGTAATCATTTAAGTTGTTTAGGATAATATAGATTTGTTATTCTAAGCATCTTAAAATCATCTCATTTGCATCATCCTCAATAACCATCCATTTTGAACCTCTTTATCGCGAGATCGACCCTCAAATCGAATCTTTTTGCTTGATCTCTCGAGGGGGCAATGTACCAGTGTACTTCTTTCCACTGGGGCATCCAAAAAATCAGAATTTTTTTGATTTTGATTGTGGAAAATTTATTCTTTGAACCAACGTAGCAAGTACATTGATTCAAAGAGGGGCAAAATGTAGACATGCAAAATTAACATTGTGCATTCAATCAGGTTCATTCATTAACTAAACTAGATTTCATATTAGGACCATTCATCAATTAATCAGGTTCACTTTCATCCATTCATTAGGTGATCTCATCTCCTAAGGTCATTTATTTAAAATCAAATAAACATTATCATCAACCTTTTAATAAATCAAACATCCATTTAAATCAAATCCAAAATCATATTCCATCATTTTCTAATTTAAATAAATCAAATATTTAAGTCCTAAAAGTCAAAATCATCTAAACACCATTAAACTCACCTAATCACCATTAAGCTAACCTAATCCTAATTAGCCTAACCTAACCCACCCACTTGCATTCTCTAGATATCTCCACTTGCACAAATAAATCAATTTTATTGATTTATTAGAAAACCCTCATTTTCCCTCAACATGACAAGTTGATTTGTCCCTCCAACATAGCATTCATTGTTGTTTTTCTTGTCCCCCTCTCAAAATTTATTGCAAAATTTGAATTCAAATTCTCCCTTTCATGGGCACTCTTCCCAAATCTTGCACAACCATTGGCCTGTCACCACTTGACAAGTGTCCTCTTCTCATTGGAGGATCTTTAGTCCCACATTCACCATCTTGGCCAATCTCTCATCAAGAAAATCTATAAAATAAGGCTTAATCCTCATTCATCAATCCACAACTTTTATGCAAGGTTACTCTCTTAATTTGAGAACTCATCTTGCTCATCATTTCCATTGCATTTACATCATCTTGAGCTTTGATCAAGGATTTGGAAAAGGTCACTAGCACATGTGACACCAATCCACTATGGAATAGGTAACTTGTGGTTGCTTTCATAATGCTTTTAGTTTTATTTCATCATTTGTTTCATTTTTGAAGCATTTGCAAGGTATTTCATAGGAGTGTTCTTGAAGGATTTGGAGGAACTAACCCTTTGTATTGAGTTTAGTTTTGCAGGTTTTAAAGGGCACTCAGTTTTTTTTGCTAAGCTGGAGGTTATTTATTTGCTAGTTTAAATAAATGTTAGAGGCATCTTTTCATAATGGAAATTGAAAAAAAATGAAAAAAATTAAATGACAAAATTAAATAGATTGGAGGCCATGTAGAAGAAGGAAGGAGAGAAGTCATAAGAAGAAGGTGAAGAGAAGACACCACATGACAGACAAAGAGACTAAGAAGAAATAAAAAAAAGGGAGGCAACACAGATTAGGAGAGAAGAGATTTTGGGAAATTAAGGGAAGCAATTGGAAGAGGGATCCCATCCCATTTTTTTAATGTTGTTGCATATTTTTGTAGTTGTAGTGTCAAAAAATGTGTCCCTTGACATTTTCACACTTGATATGGGAATAATTAATGATAATTGGACTTAATGTCACCTTGATCTAGTGTTGTGAGGTGTTTTACACATCCACATTAGGTCTTGGGCCCTTTTTAAGCTGATTTAACTTAACTCTGCCTTAATTTAATGTTTTAAAATGTATTTATTTACATATTCACATTAAATTTAGGAGTCTTGTAAACTAAGTGGACCAAATCTAGTGTTGCAATGTGTTTTACACATTCACATGAGATTTAGGGCCCTTCTAAGCTAAATAAACCCAATTTTTCCTTAATTTAATGTTGTAAAGTGTATTTATTTACACTTTCACATTCAATATTGGGCCTTATTGTATTTATGACCTTTATATCATCATTAATAGTCCCCTATGACCCCATATTGTGCATCCCAAGGCATAATTTAATCAAAAACCCGACAAGATCAACATATAAACATAAATTCTTCAATCCCTGATAGTTTAGCATGAAAAATAGCCCTTGTGGGACCCATTCATCACCTTGGGTGAATGAGTCCCATCCAGGTGGGAATCATTCACCCAAGATGGAAAATGAGTCCCATTTGGCCTATTTTTAAGGCTTTGAGCAAGAAAAGTGGGTTTTTAATTCAAATTTCTTCCATGTCGGCCTTAGGAATCAAATTAATGGTCATGTGAGTGGATTACCTATATAAGAAATATTACAAATCCTCATTTCATAACAAGCAACATAATACCTTCATGTAATCAAGTCAAGCACTCAAGAGTTAAGCACTTGAAGTCTTCACAAGTTCATCAAGATAGCTTTCAAGATCAATTCTAAGGCATACAAGAGAAAGATTATTCATTAATTGTTGCAAAAATTCAAGATCCATCAGCATGGAAAGGTTCTAATTGCATTACTTCATATTCATGATTCATTATATTATTTCATCATTTTGGTTTAACTACCTAAAAGGGGTTTGACCAAGGCAAACCCATACTCCTTAACAATCAACTCTTTTGCTATCTCTCTTTGTGTGATTGTAGATCTAGTTGCTTTGAAGGCTTGGAGATCATTAAAGAATAGGTTGAAAGCTTTTTGGAGTTGTCCCCTTATTTGCAAGGACATAATCTTCACAAAAAGTCACCTACAGGCCCGAAATTGGTAGTTTCAGATCCAAAAATCAACAGGAACAAGAAGAGAAGACATTAAAGAATGATTCAAACCTTCAAGTTTTAGAAAAACCTAAGTGGACTTGTTCACCAAGATTGGCAAATGAGTCCCATTTTGGGTCAATTTTGATATTTTTATAGTTCTGGATAACCTTTTCTAAGAAACCAGTTCCTGTACAGAAACCTTGAACTGGGACTGATTCACCCAGAATGGCGAATGAATCCCACCAGGCCTAAAAAGAAGCAATTTCAAAATTCTAGAGCTCTATTCCATGTCTCTCCAGATTCCAAGTGCACACTTCTAGTTATGTATTTTTTTGTTTTGTTTCATGGTCATTTATAAGTCATTCATTGAAGCATTGCATCAAACTAGGGTTTTGCATTTCATCCTTCATTGCATTGTCATTCCAAGTCTAAACCTGGTGGTGAAGCCCTCTAGTAATCTGAAATCATACCCTAGGAAACCCTATTGTCAAATCTCTTTCCTCTATTCCACTCTTGGGGTGAGATCTCTAGGGTCATCCTTGAATGTGAAGTATAGAAGATTATTGCCCTAGGTCAGAAACCCTAGTGAACACAATTTTCTATCTTACATTTTGGTGAACCTGCTTTTAGAATACTTTCTTTTAGAATACCTTCTTTTCTTATTTGGAGTCCATCATCATCCTAGATTTGGCTTATATTAACCTTGCATTAGGATTTTCATTGGTTAATTTGAATTCTAGGGTTTCAAATTTTGCATTAGTGAAAGCTCATAGAGCTTGCATTTTTGCATTCAATTTCATTGAAAATCATTCAAAATCTACATTTGAATTTAGTCTTCATATCATACAACATAAAAAGCATAAAAATACAATTGAAAATTATGATTTTTTTTTAAATGAGTATGTGTAGGATCATGATGGGCCAAAAAGTGGCAATATGATGGGTATGTGGCTGATGACTTTTTTTTAAAAATTGATGAAATGAAAGGTTTTTTAAAGGATATTCTCAACTTTCCACCAATATAAATTATTCTTTACTTTGAATTTAATAAATTAATTATTCATTTTCTATTCAAATTATGAATAAAGTATTGATTGATAGATTGAAAAACATCTATAGCTTTCAAATGATATCACATTTTTGAATCCAAAACATATGTCACATTCTATTCTTCACATACTATAAGATTAAAAATAAAAAATAAATTTCATGAAGTTTTGACCAAGTTAAGGTTGTCGGACATACAAGTTTTTATTTTTAAAAAATTGTAATAAAAATTCATTATTAATTATTTACTTGGAAAAAATTACAAAAAAATATGTGTCACATCAAGACATGATTCCTCTACTTATATCTAAAATCTTATAAAAAAATATTATCATTTTATTGTGGTTAGGGTGGTCAGACAGACACCTTATTTTTTTTCCTTAAAATTTAAGTACTATTGCATTGAAATTTCAATTTTTTACCAAATAGATTTTGCTTTTTTTTAACACACCTAGTAGTTCAGAAACTAAATTTAATTTGCTACAGATTCTATTCTTACATGTTTTTGAAATAATATAGATAACTTATTCAAATTTTTATGTCAAGTTTCTTAACTCTGATTTTTCTGATTTTTATGCCACTTAAAGGCCTATTTTTTCCCTAATGATCCTGCACATACCCAAATCCCCATTGGGACTTATTCATGACCTTGGGCGAATAAGTCCCTTTACAACCCTAAAACGGCCTTTTATAGCACTGAAAATGTTATTTGTGCACTTCTATTGGCTGCCATTAACTATTTGTTTCAGTGGGTGGACTTTCTGTTACTTGCATTTCACTAAATCTAGCTTAAATAAGCTCATTTCATTCATCTCATTTTCAAATCATTGCATAGTGTTTCAAATCTGAAAATTGCATTTAAAAATTTCACTTTAGGTCATTGAATTGCACTTTATTTACTTTCTCATGATAGCATGCGTTCTTTTCAATCATTTAGTATTTCTAGAATATCAAGTAGCTTATATGAATTTATTTTCTCTACTCATGGGAATAATCTAGTAAAACAAAGTAAAATCTTTGATAGGCATGTTGGATACCATCCTTGTAACTATCAGATTTGTAAGAATTTGATAACACAAGAGGATGAAAGTGTAGACAATCATAACAATCATACTTGTTCTTCTCTCGATACCTCTCGTATTAGTGACGAAGGTATCTTGGTGAAAGAAGATACAAGAATTGAGGTTCCTGATTGTCCCTCTCCTCTTCCCCCTTTGGAAGATATTAGAAAAAAAAAGATGAGATCATAGACATATTTCTAAACATCACCCTACCTAGTCTCCATTCATCACTTTCTTGTGAGAATGTTTTAGCAAAATAGGATGATATAATAGGTAGCCATGACAATCACAATTGTCCTTCTCCTACTATCCCTCCTTGATGTGAAGAGGATAGGTTGGTGTTAGAAGATGCACCTATTGAGGGTAATGAGAATCTTTCTCCTCCCTTCCCTAATGCCCCTACCATTTGGGAAGATCTATTTGGTAAGAATGAAAATCATAGTTGTCCTTATCTTGATTCCTCCCCTACTTGTGATGAAGCTACCTTACAAAATACATCCATAGAATGTGATAGACATCTTACAAGCTCTCTTACTAGGGAAGATAATATGGCACAAGAGAATGGGACCTTAGAGAAAAAGGAAAATCAAATATCTATCCTTCTCCTAATATCCCCACTATTGATAAACAAGACAATCCAACCATTGATAACTCCCTTACTTGCGATGAAGTCATTTTGGAAGAACCAATCCTTGAATGTCAAGAATAATTGGTTTGTAGTTCTCCTAAAAAATTTCCTCCTAGGGAGGCTATCATGGTGCAAGAAAAGGGAAACAATAGTAATGTGTCTTCCTTGGGTGATGGTAAAAAGGTGATACTAGATTTCCCTCTATTAGAGATACATCAAATGAATACCATTGACGTTATGAATGCACAAGTTTCCATTAGATCCCCCTTGACTATTGGAACTCCTACATATCCCTTGGGACATCCTAAGAATTCTCTAATCCTTTACCCACCTTCACACAAACCTCAAACTCAAAACAAACCCAAAGTTATCTATTACCACCTAAGAATAATGTGTCACAATAGCTGAGTCATAATACCATTTCTCATACATATAACAATAGGAACAATCCACAACCAATACAAACACCTTCAACATCCCTCCCATTTCCTAATCTTATCCTACCTAACCCTATCTTATTGGGTCCTCCTCATGGAAAGGAGTATGATCTTGTCGAACAACTAAAGAATACTCTTGCTAAGATATCCTTATGGGACCTTATTCAAGCATTCCCCCACTACCACAACATGATTCAAAGAGAATTGCAAAAAGTTCTTATCCATTCTAATGCACAACCAAATGACATAGCAGCCATGATTCAATGAATAAATGCTAACATTGTTTTCCACCAAAGTGAACTCCCCCCTTTGGAATTGCAAAAACAAAATGATTCTTTCATGATCATAGCTCAATACAAGAGAAAAGGGATAAAGAGAACCCTCATAGAAAATGGTTCTTCCCTTAATGTGTGTAGTGTATCCCTCTTGGATAGGCTTGGCATAGAAAAATAAAAAATTCAACCAGTCTCTTTATATATTAGTGGATTTGATAGTGTTGGAAAGGAACCACTTGGTGTGATTACTTTGCCTATTATAATTGGAAAAGCTACATTAGAAACACCTATTCATGTCATGCCCGATAATCTTTCATATAATATTCTTTTAGGAAGACCTTGGATTCATGAGATACATGTAGTGCCTTCTACTCTTCATCGTAAAATGAAGTATGTCTACAACAACACAGTGCACACACTTAATGTTGATCATGCGCCTTATAGTTTCTTAGAACTTGAGAAAAAAAATATAATCCTTTGAAAAAATTAACACCATTTACACAAGTCGAACCCATACAAGACAAAGAAAAACAAATTGAGGGAATCATGAAGCTCTTAGAATATTATTAGGGTTCCTTAGATTTCAAACATACATTCACGGGAGAATACAATATCATAAACAAATAATCTCAAAAAGAGAAAATAAAAAGCAATAATTCCAACAATTTTTTTTGAAGATCCTTCAAAAGCATCCAAATCAACCAATTTAGAACAAAAGACAACAAATTACACAACAAACTTTGATGAACTCAACCATGAACAACCACCAAATCCAAAAGAGATGAAGAAGCTTTATGGAAAAGGTTATGAACTTATGAAAAGACTTGGATATAGTGGAAAAGGATGTGGTGCTAGAGAACAAGATATCCATGTCCCTATAGAGCCTAACATGCAAAAAGAAACTCATGGTCTTGGTTATTGTCCCATGATAGAAATCAAACCATCAAACAAGCCTTCAATCAATATCAACACTACCACAAAACATCCTTCTAATCCAACTTTAACAATAGTGCATCCTGAACTAATAGAAACTAGTGGTCTTGATTGTTATCCTTTGCAAGAAATGCAACAAACAAATAAATCCTCACTTAATGTAAATTTCATCTTGCAAAACACTAATGATTTGAATTTGTTATATTTTACATCCACCTTTCAAGCAGAGAACAAAATTTTGCAATCTAAAGAGTCTTGCACGGGTATGACAACTAATACCATGCAAGATATATCCTTGTCACAAAATAATCAAACACCTTCTACCATTGATCAAGAGGGTATCTTGTCAAGACTCCTCCATGATCACTTGATAACCCTTCCTCCAAGAACACAAAATAAATTCTACTACAAGAGTTTTGTATTGTCAAAAAATGGGTCCTTTGACATTATCGCACTGATTTGGGTCCTCCTTGTGGATTTTGGCTTAATGTTTCCTTGATTTAGTGTTGTAATGTGGATAACGCATTCACATTAGGTCTTGGGCCCTTTTAAACTAATGGAATTTAATGGTTCCTTGCAAAAGTGTTGTGAAGTTTCCTAACACACTTTCACACTTTTCTAGGGTTTTATCAATTAACTAAGCATAATAAACATAATTTTAATCATAGTTAATCTTAATATTTCCATATTTGGAGTGTTGTAAAATGTTGTAACACACTTTCACATTCCTCTAGGCTTTTCATTAATAATTGGGTTTTCTTATGCTTTTATTGTCCCTATTTTACATCCACAAGCCTCATTTTTTGCATCTTTTCGAGGATAATCCCTACACCAATCAGTAAACAATCATAATTCAGGTATTCCTCACCTATGTGGTCTAGATTTAGTGTTTGGGACTCATTTTTCACCTTGGGAAAATGAGTCCCACCTAGGTCTTTTTGGCCCCAATGCAGGTTTCACACATTTCTAGACACTTTTCATTTTTGGTCCCATAGATTATGTGTAATGGGACTCATTCACCACCTTGGGAGAATGAGTCCCGTGTTACCAAAATTCAAATTTAAATCAATTTTTTTGTGGGATTTTATTCTCCTAGATCTAATGTTGGCTTGTAGTGTTGTATTTTTGGGAATTCTTGCATAATTAAGTATAAATACAAGGTTCTTTGACTCATTTTCATCCCAATCATTCAAGTATTCATACCTAGCATTCAAAAGAGTCCACAAGAGCATTTGAGCATTCACAAGAGCATTCAAGGCATTCCAAAGGTAGATTATAAAGCATTCTATAGCATCTTCAAGTGTCATTCATCATTTCAATGGTTGTTTGCATCATGTTGTTTTAGAGCTAGCAATTGTGGTGTAGGGTTGTGTGATTCAAGTAAGCACTGCATTCAAGATAGAATCTATCAACATCAAGAAAGAGTAAAGAACCACCTAAATTGGAACCATCACTTACATTTTTTCATCCTTTTATTGCTAGGGTTTGGTGAGTTGCAACATTTCTATTTGTTCATTCATCATTCTCTTCCCATATTTCATTCTATTTGTTCATTGCTATTGTTATCTCTCTATTTGAATTTGAAGAATTTATGTTTCATTCAAATAATTGCATTTAGCATACATTCATTCATCTTGTGCATTGCTTAAAATCAAATTTTCATTTACAATATTGTTGCATAGTTTAGCATCTAAAATTTACATCATGGATATGTGTTTTAATAAGCTTTGGATGCCATTAAACTCCTTAGTGGATGTGTCAAGTTGTGCTTTTGGAAATGAACCTAGTGACATTGAACTCACTCATGCTCACTCAACTCCTAATGCATGTCCTCGTCGTGATGTTGACATCATTGGAGAAGATGATGACAACATCAATAGACTCCTAAATGATTTTCTTGACAACCTTGAAGATAATGCATCCTTCTATCCATCCATGAAACAACAAGATCTTCCTACAATACCACCTCTTGAGATTTTTGGTTGCTTACATCCAAAAAAAAAAGTTTAACCTAAGTTCCCTATAACAAGTGAACCTAGTTCCTCTAGACAGGAAAACACTCAACCACATTATGATAGTAAAGTAACAAACACTCCCATCAATCTTGAAGAAACATATGGAAAAGGCTTCACAATCTTGAGTAAACAAGGATGTGACACAACAAGTGAACATGAAATTCATCAATTCTTAGAGAAAAAACCAACTAATGAAATCACAAAGGGATTAGGATATCAAGATCCCTCTCATAATAACAAGCCTAGAGAATATCTAAGGCTTTGAAATGATGGTATGGTGATCTTGGATTCCCCTCCCAATATAAATTTCCTTCTTCCTAAGAAACAACCAATGAGTCATAACAATGACAAGGATAAGGATAGGATCATCTCAGGACCTCCTTCCATAATTCCATCTCGAGAAGTTGGTGAATCTAGCAAACACAAGAGGCCTTACAAATTACAAAAATTACAACCCCTTTGTCCACCACCTGAAAGTGAAAGGAAATTACAAACACTTCTCAACAAAGAGCTAATAACATTACCACCTATGAATCGATTAGTTCTATATCCTAAAGTTGCAAAAGTCCCACATTGTTCATATCATCAAATTCTCAGACACAGTATTGATGAATGTCATGCATTATAGTTAATATTGACAACCTTTCACTTTGATGGAAATGATTGCCATCATGTGATTACCTAGCTTAATCTTGTTTCAACCCTTGTTATGTAATAGTTGTGTCATAGAAAAAAGGACCATTTGCATGACATGGGATTAATTCATGATAATTTGGACTTAACAAGGCCTTAATCTAGTGTTGTGAGGTATTTTATGCATCCACACTAGGTCTTGGACCCTTTGAAACTAAATAAAATGCATTTAATGATGTCTTGTGAAAATTTTGTGAAGTGTTGTAAAACATTTCTACACTCTTCTAGACTTTTTTTTATTATAATTCATTTAACTATTCCTTTTATTCATCACCAAGTCCTATTTTAAAGTGTTGTAAAGTCTTGTAACAAGATTTCATGCTTTTCTAGCTACAATCTCCTTATTTACACCTTTCTTATGACTTATTTGACCCCTTTTATGCCCTTATAAGGCTTGATTAAGTACATTTTTGAATGTAAACCTGAAAAATAGTATTAAATACAACTTAAATCTCAACACACATTTTCAAGTCCTAGGTGGGACCCATTCACCATGGGTTGCGAATGAGTCCCCCTTGGCTCCAATTTCAAAATATTTTAAATTTCCTTTCAGGTTTTTATTCAAAATTACTTGATGTCGGCCTGTGATGAGGTATTAACGGGTTACTAAGGCACAAGTGTGTATAAATAAGTGTTTTCCCCTCATTTTGACATGAGGATGATCTTATTTTATTCTCTCTTATCTCTCATCATTTCATCTTTCATCCAAGACAAACAACTTAGGGTTTTATCATTTCAAGGCATCAAGACATCAATTTTTTAGAATTTCAAGGGAAGATTCTACATGTTATGTTGCAGAATTCCAAGATCAATCATCATGGAAAGGTAATCAACTCCATTATTGCATGTTTCATTCCTTTCTTTCATCATTTTGGTTTATTACCTTAACGGGGTTTGACCAAGGCAAACCCCCATGCCCTCACATTCCATATTTCTTCTTCTCCTCTTGTGTGTTTGTAGATTTAGGTCTCTTGGAAGCTTGAAAATCAATGAAGATCAAGTTGAAAATTCATTCAAATTGTCTCTTCATCATTCAAGTCAAAATATCAACAAAAAGGCACTTTTAGACCCGAATCTGACAATTTCTGAAGCGAACACCTATAGGAAGTCGAAGTGCATATTTAGCTCCACAAAATCAACTCCTAATTTTTTAGATTCGTTTAGGTGGAATAATTAACCACCCATGGTGAATGAGTCCATCTATAGGACTAAAAAGGGGTTTTGTTAGAATTTAGATCCCGACAGTCAGAAACCTATTCTCTAGACTTTTCATCAGAAATAGGACTAATTCACCATGCATGGCGAATCAGTCCTAGTGGCCATTAATAGTGACTTTTGGAATGTTCTAGAACCTTCCAATAACAATAATCTACCTCCAGGTGTACTCTATTTAGTTTCATCAATTTTTGTTTTCATTTGTTTAGGTTTCTAGTTCATATTTGTAATCAACACTGTCTTTTCTAGCATCTTGCATTAGATTAGTTTACATTCAATTATTTGAATTTGAAAGCATTCAAACACAGCCAAACACACTTCACATCCATTTACCATCCATCCTTACATTAATCTTGAGTGAAACATTTGTGCATTTTGGCCCACCTTTCTCCTTCTAGGTGAAAAACCCTAGGAGTGATAGAAAGCAAGTAGGTTCCAAAATCCTTGGTTTCATTTTGGTGAGCCCAATGTTTGAATCCCCTCTTTTCTGATTTTGCAGCCCATTAATCATCCTAGAGTTGCTTGTCTTGCATTTTTCATTAATTAACTTGTATTCTAGGATTTCATTTTTGCATGTGTAAAAGTGCATAATAGTTTTCCTTTTTGCATCTTTCATCATTGAATAGTTTTGAAATTCTGCATTTTTCAATTAGCTCTGCATGATAGCACTCAAAATTCATAAAAAAATTAGTCACAAATTTCTGAAAATTTTAAACAAGGCCGATATTGGGACTCATTCACCACCCTAGACGAATCCATCCCTTTTGACCCCTAAAACAACATTTTACAGAATTTAGAAATTTTCTTTTAGGCTTCTGTTTGATGTCTTAACTTGTATATATCAGTTAGTTGCATTTCTATAGCATGCATTTAACTAGATTTCACTTCAAATAGCTCATTTCATGCATTGTTTCATTTTAATATTGTTGCATTGTATAAAAAGAAATTTCACATACTTCAAAACTGAAAATTGCATTGCATTGTATTTTCTTTCATTTTAGCATGTTTTCTTTCAAAAGACGTGCTCTTGATTTGATTAAATATGGATTTAACATGCATAATATTCCCTTTTATGAGTTTCCTTTTGATTACCATAATAGGGACTTTAAGAAACAATCCATTAATTCAATCCTTAATCTTACATTGCCTATTGGTGAGAATGGTATTGTTGACAATCATAACACACATACTTGTTCTTCTTTTGATACTTCTCCTACTAGTCAAGAAGGTATTTTGATGCAAGAAGTCACAAGCCTTGAACATATTTATTGTCCATCTCCTTATTCCCCTTTGGATGACCTTACACAACAAGAGCATGAAATCATAGACACATTCCTAACTATCACCTTACCAAGTCTCCATGGTAATGATAATCAATCTTGTTCATCTCCTAATATCCCTCCTCGATGTAAAAAGGATGGGATGGTGTTAGAATATACCCCTATTAAGAATCATGACACCCTTGATCCTCCCTTCCCTAATGTCCCTATCCTATGGGATGATCTATTTGAAAAACATAGTGGTTCTTCTCTTGATACCTCCTCCACTTGTGATGAAGCTCCTTTCCAAACCTCAAACTTAGATGAACATAGTATAAGCTCTCCTTGTAGGGTACATAATATGGAACAAGAGAATGAGACCTTAATGGTAATGGACACTCACCTAACACTCTTTCCTCCTCATTCCCCTCCTCATAATCCCATCATTGAGCATTCCCCTATTGGCAATGAAGTTATTGTGGCAGGACCAAGCCCTACTTGTCAAGCACATGTGGCTTGTTGTTCTACTAAAAACTCTTCTCCTAGGAAAAATATCATGGCATTGGATTATGGCTGCACTCATAATATTTCTTCTTTCCCTAACCATTTGGTTCTTGATTTCCCTTACATTGAGATACATCAAAACAAGAATGTTGAGGATATGGATACACAAGTGTCAATTGGATCCCCTTTAATCAATGAACCTCATACATATCATGTAGGACATCTTAATAACCCTCTCATCCTTTACCCACCTTCCTTTAATCTCACCCAACATATCCCTAACTCCTCCTTCATAATTAATGGTCTTGAACATCATCCTTCCCAAAATTTTCAAATTGTCATCTCACAAAACACTTACGATTTGAATTTGTTAGATTTTGTATCCTTCTACAATGAAGAAGACAAAATCTCACAATCTACGAAGTCACTCATAGGTATGACATCTCGTACTAAGCACAATGTATCGTTGACCCCAATCACACAACCACCTTCTACCATGGATCAAGAGCATATTTTATCAAGACTTCTCCATGACAAGTTGATCACTCTCCCTCCAAAAATTGAATGAAATACTAAGAAAATCCTTCATTCTATGCCTATCATAGAGTTCATGGTCACTCCACCAATGAATATTATGCCTTGAGTCATAAAATACAAAATTTTCAAGAGTTCGGTATGCTTCCCTATGCGGGGGCATCTAATTCCTCTAATCGCTATTGATTTTCCCCTTGCATACCTTTCATCAATCCTTTCGGCTCACCTTTGTTCTAGACTAAGTGGTGGGCAAGGGGTCTGATATCCTTGTCCTTGTATGTCACTTGTCATTGCCTCCTTTGGCTAGTCGTTAAATTTTCATGATTACATAAGATCAAGCTTGGGATGTGGACGACATGCCTTAAGTTGGATCGCATATGACATACTTCCCTCTTTCATGATGTAGCTTATCAAAAACATATGACTTGGCATAGGGCTTTCCGAGTAAACTCTCATGTCTTCCTCTTTCTCTTCTTCTACTTTAAAGCAATTGCTCACAATACTGGTGTTCACAACTACTTTAAAGTGGGGGCATACATCACCACTCACATTTCATTGTGTGATTTTCTTTTTCTTGTGATTCCCTCTCTTGAAAGCATTAGGTACAATGTTTCCCAGGATGAGATTGTTTACCCTCTCTTGGAGACATTAAGCATGATGTTCCCTAAGATGAGACATTGCACGAACAAAGAAAAATCCCTTTGAACAATATTTACACTATTTTGTATTAACAATGTCTATAAGTATCAAAATCATTTATCCTTTTCTTTTGTGGTGCCTTATTAAAGTTATTAGTAGGTATAACTTTAATATGGTTCAGCGGGAAGCCCACCTAGTGGCATGAATTTTCCCCATAGCCACTTTTGTGTTTGTTATTGCATACCAACTAGTGTATATATCTTACCTTTATGGGGTTTCACACCCCGCAGACAACTAGTTCTGTGGCCCTAGAGTGAGTACATTTGGGCCTTCTCACCTCGTAGATGACCTAAAGTTATGTAGCCCTAGAGTGAGTACATCTTTTACACCCTGTCTTTCTTTCCATCTTGCCTTTTGCATGATTTTTCTATCTTGGAGGCTTGACCTACATGTGTATCTCTCTTGAATGTCTACTTTAGTGTGATTTTGAAGCAAGCTCATCCTCTCACTAAAGTGGGGGCTAAATATGTTGTACAAAAAAGGACCCTTTTATTGACACAAGATTAATTCATGATATATTGGACTTAACAAGGCCTTAACCTAGTGTTGTGAGGTATTTTATGCATCCACACTAGGTATTGGACCCTTGTAAACTAAATAAAATGCATTTAATGATGTCCTGTGAAAATGTTGTGAAGTATTGTAAAACATTCTACACTCTTCTAGACTCTTTTTATTATAATTCATTCAAATATTCCTTTTTATTCATCACCAGGTCCTATTTTCAAGTGTTGTAAACTATTGTAATAAGATTTCACACTTTTCTAGGTACAATCTCCTTATTTACAACTTTCTTATGACTTATTTGACCCCTTTATGCCCTTATGAGGCTTAATTAAGTATATTTTTGAATGTAAACCCAAAAACTAATATTAAATACAACTTAAATCTCGACACACATTTTCAAGTCCTAGGTGGGACCCATTCGCCATGGGTGGTGAATGAGTCCCCCTTGGCTCCAATTTCAAAATATTTTAAATTTCCTTTCGGGTTTTATTCAAAATTACTTGATGTCAGCCTATGATGAGGTATTAATGAGTTACTAAAGAACAAGTGTATAAATAAGTGTTTTTCCCCTCATTTTGACTTGAGGATGATCGTCTTTAATTCTCCCTTATCTCTCATCATTTCATCTTTCATCCAAGACAAGCAACTTAGGGTATGATCAGTTCAAGGCATCAAGACATCAATTTTTAGACTTTCAGGGGAAGATTATACATGTTATGTTGCACGCTTTCAAGATCAATAATCATGGCAAGGTAATCAACTCCATTATTGCATGTTTCATTCCTTTCTTTCATCATTTTGGTTTAATTACCTAAACGGGGTTTGACCAAGGAAAACCCCCATGCCTTAACATTCAACATTTCTTCTTCTCCTCTTGTGTGTTTGCAGATTTAGGTCTCTTAGAAGCTTGGAAACCATTTAATATCAAGTTGCAAAGTAATTAAAATTATCTCTTCATAATTCAAGTCAAAATATCAACAAAAAGGCACTTTCATACCTGAATTCGACAATTTCATAAGTGAACACCTGTAGGAAGTAGAAGTGCAGATCTAACTCTATAGAATTAACTCCTAAATTTGAAAATTAGTGTAGGTGGACTAATTCTCCACCCATGGTGAACTAGTCCCATTTGTAGGCCTGAAAAGTGGTTTTGATAGAATTTAGCTCCCGACAGTTAGAAACCTATTCTCTGGACTTTTTATTTAATAGGACTAATTCGCCATGCATGGCGAATCAATCCTAGTGGCCATTAACAATGACTTATGGAACATTCCAAAACCTTCCAGTAATAGTAATCTGCCTCCACGTGCACTCTGTTCAATTTCATCAATTTTTGTTTTCATTTGTTTAGGTTTCTAGTTCATCTTTGCAATCAACATTGTGTTTTCTAGCATCTTGTCTTAGATTAGTTTACATTCACTTATTTTCATTTTTAAGAATTCAAACACATCCACACAAACTTCACATCCATTTTCCATCCATCCTTACATTAATCTTGAGTGAAACATTTGTGCATTTTGGCCCACCTTTCTCCTTCTAGGTGAAAAACCCTAGGAGTGATAGAAAGCAAGTAGGTTCCAAAATCCTTCATTTCAATAGGTGTATAATATTATATTCTCACTATTACATGACTATTCCCATCACTTACCTCGGCTCATTCTTGTCTCACACTCAGTGGAGGCAAGCAATTAATAGCCTTGTCTTAGTAATATATTTTTCGTTGTCCCTTAGGTTTGTTGTTCACCTTCCGCTTATATAGACTGAGATTGGGAGGCAGATTACTTTCTCATAGGTTGACTCGTGTTTTCCTTACTAATATTTTTCATTCTTATTTTTCTTTTTCTTTTGTGTGATTGCATGTGTGTGATTTGATCCCTCGTGATGTTCTATTTGATGTTCTCTCTCTCTGTTTGTGACATTCCTCTATTTGTACCTTCATTCTTCTCTATGTTGTGCATCACTTTCGCTTTTCATCTTTATCTTTTTTCTTGTGTTTTGCTTTTGGGGATGATGCAAGGTATTGAGACATTCATGTCTCCTTCATGTTGACCCAAAAGCTTTTTCTTTTTCTTTTTCCTTTTCTTTTCATTTGTCGAGTGTTTTCCTTTTGGGGATGATGCAAGGCATCGAGACATTCATTTCTCCTTCATGTTGACCCAAAAGGATTTCTTTTTATTTTTCCCTTTTATTTTCATCTTTATCTTTTTCTTGTGTTTTCCTTTTGGGGATGACGCAAGGCATCGAGACATTCATGTCTCCTTCATTTTGACCCAAAATATTTTCCTTTTCTTTTGCCTTTTCTTTTCATTTGTCTTATGTTTTCCTTTTGGGGATGACACAAAGCATCAAGACATTCATGTCTCCTTCATGTTGACACAAAATCTTTTGCTTTTTCTTTCACCTTTTCTTTTTTTCATTTTTCTTGTGCTTTCCTTTTGGGGATGACACAAGGCGTTGAGACATTTGTGTTTCTTCCATGTTGACCCAAAAGGTTATTCTTTGTTTTCGCTCTCTTTGTGTCATTCTTCTAGTTCTATGTTTATTTGGGGGATGATGATAGTTCCAAGCTCTCATAAAAAAACTGTAGTAAAGAACATACTGACCCCAAATCCATAGATCCCTTATGTTTTTGGTGTTTTCATTTTGAGGGAAACCCCTCTCTTTTCTTTTTCTCTCACATGACACACCTTTACTCAGAAACATATGACTTGGCATAGGGCTTTCCAAGTTGGCTCTCATGTCTTCTTTATTGTTTGCAATTTTCATTTGCTACTTTAAAGTAATTGCTCATAGTATGGTGTTTAGCAATTCCTTTAAAGTGGGGCATACATTGGCATTATTCTTTTTCATTTTTCTTTTTCATGGTTCTTAGTGCATCCTTCTTACTTCATACGATGCATTTGTTTCTTTGTGGATGGCATTGGGTATAATGTCCTTTAGGAGTGTGATCTCTCTTAACATATTGCATTCCTCTTAGTGTCTTGATGTGACACACTGCATCCCCTAATTTGTGAATTTTCTTTTATTTTGTTGGTCCTCTCTTGGAGACATTAGGCACAATTTTCCCTAAGTTAAAGACCTCACATGAACTAAGCAAGAATCCTGTGAACATTCTTTGCATTTTTCATTTTGAATTTGTTGTTATATGGTCACCTTGCATAACAAAACTTGCATGCCTATGGAGCCATCACATTTTTCCATGAGCTTCAAGCATACAAAGTTTTTCCTATCTCATGAATCTCAAAAAATCATTTTTGTGTGGCACCTTATTAAAGTTATCAGGATGTATAACTTTGGTATGGTTGAGTGGGAAGCCCAATCCAAGGCATGACTTTCCCCATAGCAACTTGTGTGTGTGTGAATGCATACCATCCATGAGTGTATGTTTCTCACATTTTAGGACTTCCCACCTGGTGGACAACCAAGTGTTTTGTCACCTCAGAGTGAGTATGTGTTTCTTGAAAAAATAGCCTAGATCTAATCCACATCGAGATGGAAAAATGGTCAAAGATTGATCTGATTCTTTTATTTCTTTTATTTCTTTTCTCCTTTTTCATCTTTGGTAGTGTATGATTTTCCTTGTCACTACTCTTTATATCATTTTCATTTGTGTTCTTTTGTGCTTATGTTGGCTTTCCATGGGATCTTAATCCTAGGGGCTTCACCACCCCTCTTGATTTTTTTTGTCTCATCTTGCTATATTTAGTTCATTGCAACCCATCTTGTTGCGTGTTTGTCTACTTTAGTGTGATTTTGAAGCAAGTTCATCCTTTCACTAAAGTGGGGGCTAAATGAAGTGTCAAAAAATGGGTCCTTTGACATTTTCACACTCGTTTGGGTCCTCCTAGATTTTGGCTTAATGTTGCCTTGATTTAGTGTTGTAATGTGGATAAAAAATTCACATTAGGTCTTGGGCCCTTGTGAACTAATGAATTTTAATGGTTCCTTGCAAAAGTGTTGTGAAGTGTTATAACACACTTTCACACATTTCTAGGGTTTTATCAATTAACTAAGCATAACAAACATAATTTTAATCATAATAATCTCAATATTTCCTTATTTGGAGTGTTGTAAAGTGTTGTAACACACTTTCACATTCCTCTATGCTTTTCATTAATAATTGAGCCTTTTATGCTTTAATTGGCCCTATTTTGCATCGACAAGCCTCATTTATTGCATCTTTTCAAGGATAATCCCAACACCAATTAGTAACCAGTCATAATTTAGGTGTTCCTAGCTTGTGTGGCCAACATTTAGTGTCTAGGATTCATTCACCACCTTGGTTGAATGAGTCCCACCTAGTTTTTTTGGCCCCGATGTAGGTTTCACACATTTATAAACACTTTTTATTTTTGGTCCCATACATTATGTGTAATGGGACTCACTCACCACCTTGGGTAAATGAGTCTCATGTGACCAAAATTCAAATTTAAATAAAATTTCTAGTGGGATTTTATTCTCCTAGATCTGATGTCGGCTTGTAGTGTTGTATTTTCAGGAATTCTTGCATAATTAAGTATAAATACAAGGTTCTTTCATTTATTTTCATCCCAAGAATTCAAGTATTCATACCTATCATTCAAAAGAGTTCACAAGAGAATTTAAGAATTCACAAGAGAATTCAAGAGCATCTCAAGTGTCATTCATCATGTCAAGGGTTGTTCGCATCATGTTGTTTTAGAGCTAGAAATTGTGGTGTAGGGTTTTGTTATTCAAGAAAGCATTGCATTCAAGATCTATCAACATTGAAGGAACCTTCAAATTCTACAAGATTTGAAGTGTCCATGTTGAAAAATTTGTTTTGCACACTTAGAAGTGCCCCTAAAAGAATCTACCCTGGTGACCTACTTTGGAGGGTCACAATTTGAAGCCTATTGATTTTCATGCCAAATCCCTTGATGAGCATATTCAGTTGATATATGTGAGCATGCATGTTAGTTTTTATCTTCCCATGATGAGTTTTAACAGGCTTTTGAAAAGAAAAGTAGGAGGGTTTTGTGACTGTTTTGATGTTTGCATGCTTTCAGTTTTGTGAAGTGGCCTCTTGTTTGGGCTGATATTTCACAATTGGGGGATCATCAATATGAATGGATTGGTTCCCTACATTCTCCCCACATTCATGTGCTCACTATTTTTTTTTTGAAGTCTAATGATAAGACTTGATATTTTTACCAGGCCAAAAGCAAATGCAGTTTTTTCAGTTTTTGCATCTGCATTTTTAGAATGTTTCAAGGAGGTCAAGTTTGACCCTAAGTATCTGGTGAAGAATAATGATTCAAGGAAATCCCTCTTGCACACATACTCAATGTACCTAGGTGAGCTAGTGTGTCCAGTGTCAGATTCTCAGGAGGTGATTTGACATTTTTTCAAGGAGGTGACTTGGTGTGCTCAAGTTGGTTTCTAATAGGTGAAAATTGCAGAAAAGTCTGAGTGAGCCACTTTGGCTTTGAATATCTTGCACCTCAGGATGAATTTTTCCATTTCATTTTTTGTAATAGATATTTGGTTCAAATGGTAACGTACATGCTCAATTTCATGCCTTCTGGATGAGTTTTGATGGGTTAACTAATCCTTTTCTGACTGCAATATGGCCAAAATTGGCGTTCCAAAAAAATTCAAAATTTGAAAATCTAAGAACTCATTTCTTTTATTGGTTTGAAATGTCTATAGCTCCATTTTTCTTTTATTATCAAAAACAGATTTCATAGGATGTGTTATTTTAATGCACTTCAGGTGTGGTAAACATGTCTCCAGGGCCAGTTTACAAAGGAGGTACTTGAATTTTAAGGGCTAACAAAAATTTGAGGAAATGGGTTTTCCCTAAATAATTGATAATGTCCCTAGAAAAAATTTTGTGGCTCTAGGTGTCCCAATTTTCCCACAATGAATTTCCTCCAAATGGGTTGCATGCATAATTAGAAGTCACAATTTTTTATAATATTTCAAATGTTCATATTTAAAATATTTTGAATATTTTAAATATTGTTCAAATGAAAAGGGGCATTTAGGGAAAATAGAAAATACATTTTCAAATGTTCTGGAGGAAAAGCAAGTTTAATTCTTGGTTTCCATTGGTCGAATCATCACTCACCGTTGGTTTGAAGCTCTTTCTGTCATCAAATTCGTGATGGAGCGATGTTGTGTTCTCTCCATAATGTATCGCAGATTTGAATGCTCTTTCCTTTTGCATATTGGTGATGTGTGATATGCCTGTGTGAGCAGTGGTAGGATTATGTGAGAAAATTAGGAGTGTAACTTCCTTGCACATGGATTGTTGCATTCGCAGGGAAAATGTTTCAGAATTGTTTGGAGATTTTCTATTTTAGTGCTGCCATCCAAGTTGTATTGCTAGTAGGGTAAGCCAAGCATTGAAAAAATCAGTGAATGCATTCCTTGTGTGTTCAACTTTCTCTTAGCTAGGGCAAGCTCATATTCACATGGCAGCCATGAAAGGAAGATTGAGATGCATTGTTGACTACTATAAACATTTGCTTCTTGTTGTTGAATTTAATGGTGTTGTTGCAAAACTTAAGGAATGAGGGTTTCTAATGGAGAAGATGAAGTAGAGGATTTTTATCGTTAATCACTATTTGTTTCCTCTTTTCTCATCTCAAATCAGCGATGGGTGCTCTTACCTTCACCCCATCGCACATCTCTGATTTGTATTTCCTTCTTCTTACTACATTTGCGATGGGAGAAATTGCTTAATTTTATTATGCATCGCTAATAAATATTAGCTTTCCCATATGGCATTGGAGATATGCGATGGTAAATGTTGGAGTGAAGAAGAGGTGGGACTTGGGGGGTCTTAGTAAATATTTGATGAAGGACTAAAGGGTGAGTAAATAATGTGTGAATTATGGTGCACGAGAATAGAGATTTTGCAGCTCAGTAAAGTGAAAAATTAAATATTTTTTTTAATTTGCTAGGTAATGCTTGTGTAAGGTGCAGCAAAACCGTTATCGCTAATAAATATTAGCTTAATGAATTAGAGATGAGAGATAAGGAGGGCGAAGTAAATATCTTGATAAAATAAATTTTAATCCCTCACAATAAAGAAAAGTTTTAAGATGATAAAATATAAAGGTGTATGGGTAAATTTGCATTTTCTCAATAAATGATTTTTAATCTTTCACGAGAACTTCAACTGCTATTATATTTTTATTTCTTTCATTATATTCGCAATGCATGATATATTGGAATGTGGAAATAGTGGGCCCGTGGGAATTATTTAAAAGAAATGTTCGAGGAAAAAGTAAAATGCAAGGCATGGGTAATTATTTTATTGCCCTATAAAGTGAAATTTGAAACTTTATTTGTTGAGTAGTAAAATAATGTATTTCATGGAGATTGCATAGGAATGAAGAAGGTAAATGAATAGGTGAAATGGAGTTTCTATAGCCAAAAATATTTTTTAGCTGTGAGTAAAAGGGTGGGTATTTTCTACAGCAAGGCATTTACAGTGTGGGTAGAGACTAAATGGAGAGAATGATGAGTTTTTCTGATAAGGGAATATTTTCAATTGCAGGGAAAGTGAGTGTCGGGAAGCAGGGAAGCAGATTGTAGATGGAATTCTTAAAGTGGTGGAGGCATTTACTGATCTATGGACCTGAATGTGCCAAATGTATTTGGGAGATCTCCACTTAGGGTTTTTGTTTTCCCTTAAGTGTTGTTTTCTGCTTCATTTTTCATAGGGTTGTTTTGTAATTAATCACGAAGAACATTTTGATGAGAATACAAAGAATTTTAGAGTGAAGTCTTAGGGTCTGAGTCAGTCAATATCTATGTAATTTTGATTGCGATATTGGCAAGATAATATTGAATGGTGCAATTTCAAGACCATTTTACTCCCCTATGTATTGGTTTTACAGATTATGAATAATATAATCAAGGTTATCTTATTTGTCTCTATCAATTTCAAATGGATGTGTGGCTCTATTCTTTTTTATTAGTTCAAAGAATTAATGTAGGTGCTTGAATATGGTTGTGAATTTGTATTAAACTAAGTGCTAGGATTTTGATAAGAAGTAGTGGTTAGAATATTATGTTGAAATACTGTAATGCAACATTTCAAAGCTTCATATAATGTCAGCTGTGAAATTTTTTATCAGATTATGTAGGTGTTTGAGTTGAATTCATTCCAAGGATGAGGCACTGATCTAAGTGTGTTATTCATGTTATATTTGTTGGTTAATTCAATAGCTAATCACAATTTATAATCAAATTTTGTATTAGTCTTATTATGGGTCTGTATAGAATTCAATGAATTACATCTCTCATGTTTAATGTGTACACTGCCATGAAGGTCAGCCATACCTTCAAGGTATTGTGTCTTCTAAGAATATCGAGGATATTTATCTATTCACTATGTGTTTGATACTGTGACACACAAGTGTCCAAAAAAAAATTGTTGGGATTACCCTCCCAGGTTTAAAAAAGTCGAAAGTGCAGGGGAGAAGAGGTTCTATATCAAGCTCTCGTTTGTTGGCCACTAACCTTGAAGATTCTTGAGCATAAGGGTCGGCTACCCTTTAGAGAATTTCAAGAGTCTGCTAAAAAAAAAAACACCAATAAACATCAATCAAGATTCAAGAATCATATCCATTGGAGCCATGACTTACATGTTTGTAGCCTTTTATTGCTAGGGTTTGGTGAGTTGCAACATTTCTATTTGTTCATTCATCATTTTGTTTCCATATTTCATTCTATTTCAAGGTTTAATTACCAACACATGGTTTGACCAAGGAAAACCCTATCCACTAACCCCCAAAACATTTCTCCCTCTTCTCGTGTGTGATTTGTGGAGCTAGGTTGCAGATTTTCCAAGAAGCAAAGGTGGAGAAAAGTTGTCTCTAAAAGTTGTCAAAGTTGTCATCAAGCCTTGGAGAAGCTTGGAGAAGACCTATAGGTGGCATTTTACAGTTTTGAATTCAAAAATTAGTCAAAAAAGTAGAAGTGGTTGAATTCATCACTATTTGTGAATGAGTCCCACTATATAGGCCTAAACAATATCTTTTCAGATCTGGATACCCTTTTGGCTAAAACCTGCTCCCACGCATATTCTCAAAAATTGGACTGATTTTCCCAACCTAGCATATGAGTCCCAATCAACTTCAACAATAGAATTTTTAGTGATCCAAACCTCCATTCTTCCTTCTTCAGTCTTCTAGGTGCACACTTATAGTTTCATAGCTTTTCATTATAGTTTGTTCATCTGTTTAGGTCATTTAGCATTTCTTTGCATATCACACTATTTTTTCCAACATATTGTATTTTCCAAGTTTACACTTGGTGGTGAACCCCTCATTAGACATCATTCAATCCCTAGAACCTCCCCTTTTCCATATTTCAATCTCTTTTTCATTGAAATCTCAAGGGCTTGTTCTTGAGTGAAAGGTTGGAAATTGTTCTTTCTCCTTTTAGGTCGAAAACCATAGAAGTGAAAGAAAACCCCACACACAATTTTCTTCTTTTCAAGTTCATTTTGTGCATATCATAGAGTTCATGGTCATGCCACTAATGAATATAAGGCTTTAAACAACAAAATTCCACATCTCAAGGAGTGTGGTGCTCTTCCTTGTGTTCAAGCACCTAATTTCTCTAACTAATACTTATTTTCATCCTATTCGGCTCACCCTTGAGCTGCACTAATTGGGGGCAAGGGGTTAGTTAGCCTCATCCTCATATGTCACTTGTTATTGTCTCTTTTAGCTAGTTGACTACCTTTCATGTACATATAAGAGCAAGCTTGGGATGTGCACGACATGCCTTAAGTTGGCTCGCATGTGACATAATTATTCATGATGTACTTCAATTTGGAAACATATGACTTGGCATATGGATTTCCCAATAAGCTCTTATGTCTTCTACTTTAAATAAATTTCTCATTGCAATGGTGTTAGCAACCACTTTAAAGTGGGGTCATACATCGACACTCACTAATATTTCATTGTGCGATTTTCTTTCTTCTTATAATGTATCCTTTTTCTTGGTGGTGTCATTGGGTTTGATTCCCTCCAAGAGTGTGATATTTATTTGATTATCCTCTCTTGGAGACATTAGACATAATGTTCCCTAAGAAAATACCTTGCATGATTTAGGAAAAATCCCTTTGAACAAATCTTACACTATTTTGCATTTACAATGTCTATGAGTTTCAAGCATATGAAGTTTTTCCTTCCTTATGGAGCTCGAAGATCATTTTTGTGTGGAACCTTATCAAGGTTATCAGGAGGTATAAATTTGGTGTGGTTTGAGCGGGAAGCCCAATCTGAAGCATGAATTTTCCCATAGCCACTTGCGTGTGTCTGAGAGCATACTAGCCATGAGTGTATGTTTCTCACCTTTTAGGACTTCTCACCCGGCGGATAGTCAGGAGTTTTGTCACCTCAGAGTGAGTATGCATTTTTCAAACAAACAACCTAGATCTGATCCACATCATGTTGGAAAAAATGGTCAAAGCTTGATCCACCTTTTTATTTTTTCTAATTTTTGTTCTTCTTTCTTCTAGTTATTGGCATTGCATGATCATGTATCTTGTTTTGTTGCAGATTATACACCTTGTGTGTGAACTTTTGTGCTCATGTAGATTTGACTTAGGATCTTGGATCTTGGAGGCTTGAAAACTTCCTTGATATTTTTTTTATCTTAGATCATCTGCATTGGTATGATTAGACCCCTCTTGATTGTCTAATTTAGTGTGACTTTGAAGCAGGTTCATCCTCTCACTAAAGTGGGGGCTAAATATAGTGTTGAAAAATGTGCCCCTTGACATTTTCACACTTGATATGGGAATAATTAATGATAAATTGGACTTAATGTCACCTTGATCTAGTGTTGTGAGGTATTTTACACATCCACATTAGGTCTTGGGCCCTTTTTAAGTTGAATAAACTTAACTCTACCTTAATTTAATGTTGTAAAATATATTTATTTACATCTTCACATTAAATATAGGAGGTGTTGATGCCAAAAGATGGCAAGGTAATAGCCTTATGGGAAAATCAGTTAATGGGGGGACTAATTGGGCTAAACTAAGTGACCTCCAGATTTTTAAAGAAGTCAACCTCTTCTATAATTGGGGTTTTGGAAAGGGAAAATGAGGAAAACATAAAAAATAAAGATCTAACTAATATGGTGCACCAAGATTTAGATATAGGCATGGTAAATCTATCTTTTGGATACGATTTAAGGGTTCGTTCAACAATCTACTAAGTCATAAAATAACATAAATCAAAAGATGAAAGCCTGAATGATTTATCCAATAACATAAAATAATTCCCATACACATTTACTAGAAAGAAGAGTCATGAATATGATCTAAATCAACAACTTATATTGAAATCATAGAAGTTTTGCAAATAAATAACTTAGTAAAATAGTGGCATAGTATAATGTTTTATCAAATAGCCTAAGAAAAAAGTAAGGCCGAACAATGGCACACTCTAAAAGTCTTATACAATAATCTAAAAGCAATACAAAAGGCTTGGTGTCTTTCACAATTTTTTTTGTATCTTCTGAACTCCTTTTCAGAAGGAAGAAGCAGTATATTAGATAAAAAACCCACCACATGGCAGGCCAATAAACAAAAAAGATTCTCAATCATGAGCACTAATGCCTGCAACAATGATCTCCCTTAGTCATTGCAACAACAAAAATTTGAGACATAGAACGTGGTCGCTCTCAAGCTTGATGCATCCCTTGCGAATGATGGCAATGGTCCTAGCGGAATATCTTGTTGACATTTGTCACCCACCCATGGGGGAAGTTAGAACACATGGAAATATGGCATGGCTCACTGCTTGTTCCCTCCTTCCACTAGATAGAATCTCCTCAAAAGAGACATGTGGTAGTAGGTCAGAGCCTGTTGATCAACCTTCTATTTTTCAATGAAAATCCCCTACGGTGAAGACACGTGGAGGTGGTATTTACTACCGGCATTGACAGTGGGTTCTGCAAAAAAGTATATGAAAACTGATGCTATGTGGCATGTGGATAGGGCCTGATAGGGAAGTGAAGGGAAGGAGCCTTGAAGTGCCCGTGGTGTTGACATGTGGAAGCATGGTGGGGTCGAAAGAAAATTAAGGAAGAAATCCCTTCAGAGAGTGCTTGGTGGACACATGGAATAAATAGACGAAGCTCTTCAAAAAGGGGCCTGATGATGTTTAAATATGTGGGACATGGGTCAAACCTAGCAAAAAAAAACCTGAAGGGAGCTTCAAGGAAATTTATGTCCACAAATTTTGGTGACTATCTGGGGCGTTTCACCTGTATAATGAGGAACCCAAAATTTTCTAGTTCACAGACCAGAGGCATATCCATTGGGTGATGTAATCAAAGCTTGGAGAAAGTGGTTTGCAGGGGCAGCTAATCATCCTCAGATGGCATTGATATGTCACGCAGATTATATTGTGCTCCATGCAAATCGATCACTTCTTTTTATGGTAGTGTTGTGGGTATACCAGCCCTGGACTCGAGTTGGAAAAGTAGTCGTGTTATCTGATGAGTGATGCCATCAATATCCTTTGTAGTAGGGCCCTTATTGAAGCTCTGGAAAGTGGATCTGTCATGTTGCTTCTCTTCAATCTCTACTGCAATCTACTCTATTGTGGCTACTAAGTCATCAGAAAGAAATGGGGAGGGCAGGCCCATCTAAGTTAGGTAGGAGAATTTCAGCCACATGCTATCCATAGTTTGGCCTAGTGTGGCAGTGCACTCACTAGCATGGAGGATGACTGCATGGCATTGGTAGTGGCCTTGTCCTCAATCCTTGTGCGCACTAAGTCCTCATTATGCACTATGTATAACTTATCAAGCAATTTTTCCACCTCAGGAACCTTCTCTATGATGAATTGTGGGAATTTCTCAATAGTTCCATGAACTTCCCTACTTAAATTTGTTTCCTCTACCATGAACTAGAGTGTCAAATGAAGAGTAAGGAGGAATGCCTTGATTTTTTCCTAGTATGAAATGTATAATTGTTGAGCCATTGGAAGGAGGTCTAACTAGGCAGCAAGGGGTTGGGGAGCATTCTTCAAAAGGGAAATGTCTGTATCCCTTGAACTAACATACTATGTTAGTTTTACAATATTTTTGTTTACAACAAAAAATTATCCTTGTATGTTCCTCAATTCGGTAAGCTAGTTTTCTTTGCCCCAGTTTTTGTTTGTTGATTCCCTTTCAAGGGAAGACTTCATCTCCTAGACTTCATTCTTCAATTGATCTCGTCGGTCCTCAAAGTTTGCATACTTATGCTACAATTTTTTCTCTAATTGAGTGCATTGACTCTCAAACTCTTGATTCCTTTGTTGCATATCCTGCTCCGCCCGAGCCAACTAGTCCTAGTATTCTTGGTTTTTCCAATGTAGCTCGGCGACTAGATTGGAATCTTAGGCTTGGGACTTTGTGAGCTCCTCCTGGAGTTTGGCCT
Source organism: Sequoia sempervirens (assembly GCA_007258455.2). Lineage (NCBI taxonomy): Eukaryota > Viridiplantae > Streptophyta > Pinopsida > Cupressales > Cupressaceae > Sequoia > Sequoia sempervirens. The sequence continues at coordinate 29,865 of VDFB02020679.1, forward strand.
GCTCTACCTTTGCTTGTTGTGATAAGTGCATAATTTTTGCATCCTTCACCTTATCCTTCACCAGCAGGACCTCGACTCTTTCCTTGTTAGTTTTAAGCAACTCTTCCTATTGGAAACACAAGGGTAGACAACTGAGAGGGGGTGGGGGGTTGAATCAGTTGTCACAAAATTTCAACATTATTAAAATTATTAACCTTATTCTAAGATATGATTAATAACAATGAAAGCATGAATCATCAACAAATCAGAAACACACATAACACCAATATTGTTTTACATGGAAACCCTATTAGGGGAAAAACATTGGTTGAGGTCAGTCCACAAGATTAGACCCTGTTAAAAGTATAAGAAGAATAAATGAGTAATGCACATGCATTCAGGCACACTACCTAGATGTCACTGCTCAAATACAAAGGAAGACACACTATCTTATAGAAACATTCAGATTACAACTATCTACATTGTGAACTATGAAAGTAGCATTTTCTAATGCCTGATTATAGTTTCGGTTAAGCACATGAACACTTCTTCACTCTTCTTTACTCATGTTCACTCTTCTTCACACTCTTCTCTATCTTCAAATGATTTGAACATTATTCTCACACCACACACACATTCCTTCAAATGAAATAAACAATCACTTATATATATCTTCAACAAGGAATTACATCTCTACATGCCTGTTTCAACAAAAGAATTAAATGAATACAAATTGTTAGCCCAAAAAAAAAAAATTTATCAATGTGAATCCACCAAAGTCAGCCACAACATAGTGAAGACCCAAAATGAAATATTCAAACATGAAAAAAATTCAAACAATTTCAGTTCGAGGGTCCACAACATGCATCAACACCCTGTTGGCCAAGAACATGAAAAACATGAACACATAAGAGAAAATATCCAATCATGAGCACAATGATCAACACGAACATGGAAAATAGATAGAGAATGGTATAGAAGCATCCATAAACATTAGGAATCATCAGAGAATCATCCACAACAACTGAACTTACTAGAATCACATTGTCTTCATTTAGGAACACAAATTGAAGCAACAGAAAAATTGTTAGAATACAAATCTTCATAATTCGATCAAATCTTCGTGCAAATATCTAAAAATCAACATGGATAAACTATATATACTAAACAAAAAACCCTTTAGTCCACAACCTTTGATCATCAACATACTGGGCTCACCAACAGACTAAACTACACTTCACCATTGACAACTTTCCACTCATTTCATTACAATTTTCTCAATATCCTCGACATATACAACTTCTAGTGCATTAATGCTAATAGTTTTGACATCAATGAAAACCACATATCAGCAACACAACCACAACAATCAACAATCTCCCCTTTTGGCATTGATGGCAACACATGATGTGAAAAAAACCATCAACACAACTAACTTCAACACTTACTCCCCCTTAGGTTCTGACTCTTCTCTTGAATTCTTCTCCCCAGATAAATCATAGAATTTCACATGACTCTTCTCCCACTCTCACCTCAATTTAAAAGATCTCCTTACTCCACCGAAAATCTAAACTACATATTTGAACATCTGACTACTTCCCCTGAGTAGCAACTGCCACAACATCAATCCAAAAAAATAGATATGACTATGAAATGCACAGACTGATGCAAACAAATGCATCTTAGTTCTGATTAGGAGGGGTAATCACCTCTAACTTCCCTATAAGATACTAAGAAGTATCCTTCAATCCAAGCTTCAACAAATACTTGTCCAATTTGGCATACCATGCTCTTGTGGCTTGCTTAAGTCCATACAATGATTTCTTTAACCAAAAAACCATATCTCCCTAACTAGTCAATTGAAATCCATTAGGTTTCTAAACATACACTTCTTCTGATTCACCATTTACAAATGTTGACTTGACATCCATCTGATAAACCTTGTAGTTTTTGTAAGCAACTTAAGCAAGAAACAGTCTCACAACTTCAATTCTAGCATCAAGAGCAAAAGCCTCTTCAAAGTCAATTCCTTCCATCTATGAATATCCTTTACACACTAGTCTTCCTTTGTTTCTAATCACTTCACCTTGCTCATTTAGTTTGTTTCTAAATACCTGTTTCGTTCCAATGACATTTTTATGCTTAGGTCTAGGAACAAGAATCCATGTATCATTCTTCTCAAATTTTTTTAGCTCCTCTTTCATTACTTCAACCCAATGTTCATCTTTGCATGCTTCATTCACACTATTAGGCTCAGTCTTTGAAATCAAATAGTATTCTTCTGCAATTCTTCTGCTAGTTTGGAAACCTTTGTTCTTATAACCTATAATATGATCTTTTAAATGATTTAATCTTGCATACCTTGGAGTCTTTGGATGTTCTTGAATTCCAGGCTCTTGTGGTCTCACTTCTACAGTTTCACTAGTTTCTCCTTCCTCTTGATCTTCTTGATTCACCAAAATGATCTGAACTTGATTTGAAGTCTAACCTTTGCTTTTATTTTCATTCTAATCATCAAAATCATATCCACAGGTTTTGGATGGTCTATCAATGTCTTCATCAACCTTAACATTTGCACTTTCAACCATTTTCTTCAATCTCTTATTATAGCACCAATGGCCTTACTCTTAGTACAATAACCAAGAAAGATTCCTTCATCACTCCTAGAATCAAACTTCCCTATATCTTCATCTCTTTTGATATAGCATCTACTCCCAAATATTTTGAAATATCTAACAATAGGCTTATGACCATACCATAGCTCAAAAGGAGTCTTGCCGGTATCACCTTTGATACCTTGTTGAGGATGTAAACAACAATACTCACAACATCTCTCCAATAGATATGAGGAACATTTCCTTCCAACATCATAGTTCTAGCAACATCTTGAACTATCTTGTTCTTTGTTTCCACAACTCCATTTTATTGAGGGGTCTGTAGTGTAGATAATTGTATCGTTATCCCATGCACTTCATAGAAAGAATTAAACTCACCAGAAGTGAATTCACCACCTCTATATGATATTAGACACTTAATCTTCAGATCTGTCTCTATCTCAACCATAGCCTTAAAGATCTTGATCTCTCTAGAGCTTTATAGTTCTCCCTTAAGAAAGTAACCCATATCATTCTAGAATAATCATCAATGAGTAGCATGAAATACCTATAACCTTGTAAACTTCAGACTCTAGAAGGACCACATAATTTAGTATGCACAAGCTCCAACAATTCATTTGAACAATGTTGTTTGTTTAGAAATGAAATTCTAGTTTGTTTTCCTAACTGGCATTCCTTGCATATGGCATTAGTAGGCTTTACCAACTTAGGAAGATCTCTCACAGCCTGTGTAGAACTTATCTTGATAATATTGTCAAATTTAACATGACACATTGTCCTATTCCATAACCAACTTTCATCAACTTGAGCAATCAAACAACTTTTGCTAGCAACATTTAGGTGAAAGATGTTACCTTTTATTTTTGTACCTAAAGCAATCATATTTCCAAAACTTCCCAATATTCTTCACTTTCCATCCTTGAATTGAAGATTGTATCCATTATAAACCATTTGAACAACACTTCAAAGATTATGCCTCAGACCTTCCACATATAGGACACCATCAATATTATTCTTACCATCAAGAGAAATGCATCCTTTGCCACAAATTATTCCACCATTGTTATCACCAAATTTTACAACACCACCATTATACTTCTAGGCTCACAAATTTTCTATTATCACCTGTCATGTGATGACAGCATCCACTATCAATCACCCATTCATCTTTCTCTTCAACTCGAGCAGCTAGGGCTTTCTCCAAATTTGTACAACTAGCAAATTTAGTAGACACAGGATTATTTTCCTTGATAGCAATAAACATCCATTCTTCCTCACTTGCATTCCCTTTATCAGATTCATCATCTGTCACACCTTCATTAGCAACATAATAACACTTCCTTTGAAATTTAGGCTTGTTAGGTCTTGACTTAGGAACTCTTTCCGGACACCTTGATGCAAAATGACCTATCTTGTTGCAAGAAAAACATTTTAGAGGCAACTTTCCTTTATAATTACCTTTGCCTTTGGATTCTCTTTTGAAAATAAGTGCTTCAAGATCATTAAGTTATGTTTCTTCTTATTCAATCTATCTCATTTATTATTCATACTTGAATACCTTTCTAGAATAACTTTCATCGAGATCATATCTCTTCTTATCTCTTCTAGAAGTAGTAGATTTGAATGTAGATTCTATCTTAGGAAGAGCATCACCAAACTCACTTAACTCAAAAGCTTTAAGCTTACCAATCAACATGTGTCTGGTTACATTTTCCACAGTCTGGAGCTCTTCAATAGCTGTAGCTTTGACTTTGTATGTAGTAGGAAATGATCTAAGCACTTTAGCAACAATTTCTGGTTCATGCAACTATCCACTAGCACATCTGATACCACACACAAGTTCATTCACTCTTTGCATGAAAGTAGTGATATTTTCATCATCACCTATTCTCAACATTTCATATTTCCCTTTCAAACTTTTTAGCTTAGAAATCTTCACATTAGCATCACCTTCATACAAATTTTCCAACTTTTTCCAGATCTCATAAGCAGTCTTTAGATCCATAACATTTGTTATATTAGAATCAGTCAAAGCACTCAATAATGCTTCCCTAGCCCTGATATTGTATTCAACATCCCTCATCTTAGTAGTAGTAGTAGCGACCATATTGAGGAATAACATACCTATTACTTGTAATTCCATAGTAGGATTCACCAATGCATCCTAGATGACACTCTATTCGAGTCTTCCACATAGAATAATTTGTTCCATCAAATCTCAGACTATCCTTCTTATATGTCGCCATCCCGGATCACCTTAAGCTATTAAAATTATCCCAAGGAACCTGCTCTAATACCAATTATTGGCAACACAAAGGCTGGTAACTGAGAGGGGGGGTGAGCTAGTTGTCACATACTTTCAACCTTATTAAACTTATTAACCTTATTCTTAGATCTAATTAATAATAATGAAAGCATGAATCATCAACACATCAGAAACACACATAACACCAATATTTTTTTATGTGGAAACCCTATTAGGAGAAAAAACATAGTGGAGGTCAGTCCACAAGATTACCCTATTAAAAGTATAAGAAGAATAAATGGGGAATGCACATGCATTTAAGCACACTACCTAGAGCTCAATACTTAAGTACAAAGGAAGACACATTGTCTTATAGAAACATTTAGACTACAACCATCTGGATTGTGAACTGAGAAAGTAGCATCTACTAATGCCTTATTATAGTTCTGGTTAAGCACATGAATACTTCTTCACTCTTCTTTACTCTTCTTTACTCTTCTTTACTCTTCTTCACACTCTACTCTGCCTTCAAATAATTTCAACATTATTCACACATCCCAAACACCACACACACATTACTTCAAATGAAATAAACAATCACTTATATATATTCACAATAAGGAATTACATCACTACATGTTAGCTTCAACAAAATAATAAAATGAATACAAATTGTTGGCCCAAAACAATAAATATTTATCAATGTGAATCAACCAAAGTTTGCCACAACATAGTGAAGACCCAAAATTAAATATTCAAAGATGAAAACACTTCAAACAATTTCAGTTCGAGGGTCCACAACATGCTTCAACACCCTTTCAGCCAAGAACATGGAAAACATGAACACGAAAGAGAAAATCTCCAATCACGAGCACAACGGTCAACACAGACATGCAACACAAATAGAGAACAATCTAGAAACATCCACAAACATCAATAATCATTAGAGAAGCATCCACAACAACTGAACTTACTAGAAACACATTGTCTTCATTCCAAAACACAAATTGAAGCAACAAAAAAAATCAGAATACAAATATTTATAGCTCGATCAAATCTTTACACGGATCTTTGAAACTCGATGTGGATAAACTAGATATACTTGAAAACAAACCCTTTTTTCCACAACCTCTGATCATCAATGTATTGGGATCACCAATAGACTGAACTACACTTCACCACTGACAACCTGCAACTCATTTCATTACAATTTTCCCAATATCCTCGACATATACAACTTCTAGTGCATTAATGCTAATATTGTTGACATCAATGACAACCACATATTAGCAACACAACCACAACAACCAACTCTTCCCTCTTCTTCAGCTAGTGACTGGATTTGAGGAATTCGGTGGTCACCACTCGTTATGTCTCCTCCATGAGCTCAACTTTATCCTACAACTAGGCTATGCTTAGGGCAAGTCCCATAGCATGTACATGTTGTTATCATCAGGCTGCATCTCTCCCTGTGGTTTGATGACTGCCAGATGCATAGTTGAAAAATGCAATGAGTGTTGAGAATCATTGAAAACGGTCTGTACTTTTGGTTCGGCCAACATTTTAGCATGCTTGGTCTTTTGCTTCTGGACCCTGATAGCCCAGGCTTTTTTTTTTTATCGGCCTCTGACATAAATTTTGCTAGTGACCTAACTAGCTCACCTGCGAAAGGTGCACTGGTAGGAAGAGAAAAATGGAATGAGAGGGTAGTGGTTTAGGGTGATTTCTTCCTTGAAAGATTGACTGTAATCAGGGAGAATGTGGGAATCTACCAAAGCTCGTTCTATGAACCAGTAGGAGGACTCAAGGGAAGCGGTGGCGGTAGCAAATTCATGCCTAATTCCATTTGTTGGGCATACTAGGTAGGGGCTGATTCAGTAGTAGCAAGAGGGGTATCCAAGGTGGTCGTGGAGGGAAAAGGTGAAGTGATAGCAGTTGTGGAATGGGCTGAGGAAAAAGGTTGAAAGTTTTGCAGAGGGTAAAGGAAAATTGTCTCGCTTGGTAGAACTAGGAGAAACCTCGCATGACTGTTGTAGAAGAAGTAGAGAAGGAAGGGCCAACACTTGAACTGATGGGTGCCATGGACATTGATGAGCCCAAAGTATGCTCATAATTTGGGTATCATGGTGTACTTTTAATACCATTACTTTTTTTGTTCATGGTTGTTTAAACTCTTTAGAAACCTTTTATTGGGGGATATCCTATAGCAATACACTTTTTATTCCTGTAGCCTATCATGTTGATATGTCTATATTTATTACCCTGATTGACTTTCCAAATGATTGGTATATCGCATGTAGTTTTTGAATGATGAAGTAAATTTGATATGTGATTAATAAATGAATATCGTGTAAGTTGCCATGCATGTTTCCGTTCACTTCTCTTGCCTTTTGTTTCATAGGATTGTTGAAGAAAGTTTGAACGAGTCAAGCGCAGCTAATCTTGGCCTTGCAGTAAAGTCCATTTCCTCCACGACTTTGAGGAAGTTATTCTAGTGAAAACTCTTTGACCGAAATTATTGGGAAGGAATTTAATGTCAATTAATTTGGAAAGAGTGGAATGCTGAATTCTCTCTCTGAATTGTGTTGAGCGATAAGTTCATTTATTTAGTTTGTTCCTCGATTCCTCGATGCATTTACATCCACGTCTTTCTCTGTTTGGGTTAGTTAGTTAGTTTTTTTCTTGATTAAAATAAGTGTTCCTCCTACACGAGTGAGCAAGCATAGAAGATAGAAGGATATCATGTAAAAAGTTAGTATGATAATAAAAAGCAGAGTCTGTATGACAAGAGATAGAGTTTTTTGCTAGTTTTCATATGAACAGAACAATGTACACCATTCTAAGTTTATGAATAAAATTTGATGAAGTTCTAAGTTTAGTAGTTGCATAATTAGTTGATGCTTGCTAAGGGGGCCCACTTAGTAAGTATCTATAGTTAGTTAGTTGGTCGTTCATTTTATGTTGATCATAAGTTAGATTTCATCTTTGAAGTTTCTGTACAAACTCAGTCTTATACTGTTCCTGCAGCATTGAAAATCCATCCCTGTGTCTGTTCCTATAGGATAAGGCCAGTTCATAGTTTGTTTCTCAGTCGTAGCTGTTATGATTTCTACTATGGTTAAATTATGGTTGAGTTTAGAGAACCTTGCATTACCTTCCTGTAACGTAGGTAGAATTCTTTCCAAGTATTTATTTCCATTAAGTTGTGACTGAAACTAGTTCTTAGTGCACATATAGTGCCGCTCCATTTCAAGTATACGTTCCCTGGTTTGACAAGTAAATGAATGACCATGAAAAGATATTAGTCACCTACTGGAATGTCCAATTCCTAGGATAGGTTTTTCCATGATTTTCATATCCTTTTGTGGGCGCCATTGTTGGGGATGGTGTCAAGCTAAGAACCTGTCAGAAGTCATTTTTAGCAGTAGTTTAGTTTTTTATTCAAGAATTTTAAAAATCCTTCAAATCACCATTCATTCTATTGCATGCATAGAAGAAGAGACGCGCTGGGAAGGTTCCTCCCTGAAAACCTGTTTGTTGAATTTCCATTTGACCCATCTGACAAAGAACTTGAGGAAAATCCATTTGCTCTGATACTACAACAAACAAATATGGCACATAATCCACCTCCTGCTTTTGAGTTTCCCATTGTTGCCTAGCAAGATACTGGTAACCTTATAAATATTCCTTCTTCATTACTTCCCAAGTTCTATGGCCTAGTTACGGAGGACCCAAAATCTTTCTTGTTTGAGTTTGATATCCTCTTTCATAGCTATGATTACACTTCAGATGCTCATAGGCTAAAGTTGTTTCCTTCCACCTTGAAGGAAGGATCCCTTAGATGGTTCATGAGTTTGGGAAGAGGTGTTGTTGATAGTTGGGCAGCCATGCAAATAAAATTCCTTGAGAAATATAAGGAATATTGTAAGAGTGGTAGTAAGGGAGACCATATATTGAGAATTCAACAAAAGGAGGATGAAAGCCTGGAAGACTATATCTCAAGGTTCTTATTTTCCCTGAAAAAGAATTCAAACCATACTCTCAACGAATCTCAGAAACTAATTTTTCTAAGGGGAATCAGTGATACCTGTATAGATGCCCTGGACCTGATGGGAGGAGGTGATATAACCCAACTTCCTTAGGATGATATCAAGAAAATATGTCTCAACTACTCTCGAGCAATTGTTAAGATGGGTAGAGGTCATCAAGCCATAGAGGGAAAGTCCTCTACTAATGGAGTTTCACGGATGGAGATCACAAATTTGTTGTCATATTTCAAGTAGGATATCATAAACAACATGGCTACACAGTTGGATACTATGCAAGCTCAGAAGAAACATGAGGAAGCTGAAGCAATCTTGGCTGAGTTTTGTCCACATTGCAGAAAAAAGAAATGTGACTACAGATGCAAGATGGTGGCTAACTTGGAGGCTACACAGCTACCTACTGACTTTAAGGTGGTAGAAAGTGATGATGACCAAGTATTCTTCATTGCACAAAGGCGACCATAGGCTCAACGAAAAGGTATGCCTCAAGATCCTTTAACTTTTTGTAATCCTTATTCTAATTACAATAACCAGTGGCAACCTACATATGGCCCATTACAACCTTGGAATATTGCTCAACCTCACTGGCCTAGCTATCAGAATCCTTAATGACAATCTCCTCAAGGAGGTTGGCAGCAGCCACAAGGACAATGGACTCCACCCCTAGGTAACTGGCAGTAGAACCCTCAATGGAGAAGTCTGCAATGGCAGAGCCAATCCCCTACCTTCTTGCATCCTTAGCAGCCACAACTGCAAACCCTCATGCCACCTCCTACAACACCTGCAGAAAATATTGGCCCTCCAAAACAAACGCCTATGCCTGCTCAACCATTGCCAAATCCTAATAATAATCAGTAGCAGCAGCAAGTCTATTTTGTTGATCCTAATCATTAGCATGCCTATTCTCTTAACTTGAATAATATTAATTTACGTTCAGGAACTATGCTACCCACACCATCTCCTCCCATAATCTCAAAATTTCCATATGAGGAGACTGACCAAGAAGAAGATACCCATGACCAAGCCCGACCAAATGAGCCAGTTCATATTCAGATTCCATCATTACCAAAGGCATCTGCTCAAGTGTCCCCTCCTTTTCCACAAAGGTTGGAAGGTGAAAATGTAAAAAAAATGAGGAACCTATCTTTAACATCCTTGACCAGCTAAGGCATATAAGTGTGAAAATTTCCTTGTTCCAAGCAATCAAAGAAGTGCCTATTTGTAGTAAGGCCATCAAGGAGGCATGTTTGAAGAAACCGGGAAGGAAAAAGAAAGACCCTCAAACTGTCCATGTCATAGGCCAACTCTCTGACTTAATGCTAGGAAAGCTTAGCATCCCAAAATATTTAGATCCGGGAAGCCTTGTTGTGGAGATCAATGTTAATAGGTTGCAAATTAAGAATGATTTAGTAGATCTTGGTGCAACTATCAATGTCATGACAAAGGACCTAGTTGTAAAACTTAATATTTCAGACCTAAGAGCTACAGCTACAATATTACAACTTGCTAATAGCTCAACTGTCAAACCTGATGGGGTAGTTGAAGACCTGGTAGTCACCTTGGATTCTTGGGAGTACCCTGCTGATTTTATGGTCTTATCTCCAAAGGCATCAGTGGGGGGATACCCTATCATACTAGGAAGGCCTTGGTTGGCTACTGTTGATGCGTACATTGGTTGTAGGTCAGCTAACATGACAATATCTGATGGGTATAGCACAAAGAAGCTTACACTCTATTCTCCAGCCTGCCCCAACTTGAGTCTGGAGAGGTTGTTTGACCATATTTGGGAGGAGAGGAGGAAGTGAACTCCCTAGCCAATTTAATGATGATTATCAGAGAGCCTTTCATTACACAAGAAGAAGAAGAAGATATATTGTCCAATATCCTACTGAATAACTATGGTACCAAATACTTTCATTGTGAAAAAATTCCATGTTCCTTGCAGACTATTCTTCTTCCATCTACATCAGCTCATTATCCTGCAGCAACAGATTGCTTACACACCTTGCTACCCCATGAGGTAGACATGCCATTTCTGTTTGAAGTATCTATGGTAGATTTAACCTCCCAAGTTGAGGTAGCTACAGGAAAAACCTTGTGCATTAATAAAAACCTCACCAGTCAGCAACAAGAATTTATGATCAAAGTTCTTACCAGTCATAAGTCAGCTTTTTCTTGGGAATATGATGACATGAAGAGTTTAGACCCAAAACTCTATACACATCGCATACACATTAACAGTGAGTTCAGACCTATCAGGCAGCCTCAAAGAAGAATCAATCCAGCTTTGAGAGAAATTGTTAAAGAAGAATTGTAGAGAATGTTAACAACTGGATTTATCTACCCAATCTCGGATAGTCAGTGGGTTTCCCCATTGGTTATTGTTCCTAAGAAAGGAGAAAAATGGAGGGTATGTATAGATTACAGAGAGCTCAACTTGGCAACAAAGAAAGATTACTTTCCTCTTCCATTCATTGATCAAGTTCTAGATAATTTAACTGGGAAAAAGTACTTCTCATTCTTAGATGGATTCAGTGGGTACAATCAAATCAAGATTGCTCCTGAGGATCAAGAAAAGACTACTTTTACATTCCCTTGGAGAATGTTTTCCTATTCAGTTTTTCCTTTTAGTCTCTGTAATGCACCTGCAACTTTCTAGAGGGCAGTCATAAGTATCTTCTCAGACATCTCCTATGATTGCATGGAAATATACATGGATGACTCTACTACTTATGGTACAAAATTTGAGGAAGCTCAATCCAACTTGGAGAAAGTACTATAGAGATGTGAAGATCACAACCTATCACTGAATAGTCAAAAGTGCTTCATGATGATGCAGGAGGGAATAATACTCGGTCACCATATTTCTGCTGTAGGAATACAGGTTGATCCTGCTAAGATTGAGGTCATCTCTAATCTCCCCTTTCCTGCCAAGCAGAAAGAAGTAAGGAGCTCTTTTGGCCATGCTGGATACTATAGAAGATTCATCAAGGACTTCATCCAAACAACATGCCCCTTATACAGTCTGCTGAAGAAAGATGCAGATTTTTCTTGGACTAAGGAATGTGAAAAAGCATTCATTGCTTTAAAAGTTGCCCTCACACATGCACCTATTCAGAAAGGACCTGATTGGTCACTTCCATTTCATATTCATACTGATGCATCGGATTATTCCATTGGAGTAGTGTTAGGGTAGAAGGATGGATCAACAGAACATGCACTCTACTATATAAGCAAAAATCTGCAAAGGGGTGAATTTAACTACACTATTATAGAAAAAGAAATGTTGGAAATCATTTATGCCCTCAATAAATTTAGGCATTACATCACTGGATATCAGATATTTTTCCACACTGATCATGTAGCAATCCAGTATCTCATGAAAAAAAGCTCAATATCTGGGAGACTGGCCAGATGGTTATTGCTGATGCAGGAATTTGACATTACAATTGTGGACAAACCAGGTAAAGCCAATGTGGTTGCTGATTTCCTTTCTAGAATTCAAAGGAATGATGACTCTGCACTTATTGAAGACTCCTTTCCTGATGATCACCTATTTGCAATCAAGGTTATTCAACCATGGTATGCAGATATAGCAAATTATCTGGCCACAGGAAGAACTCCACCTCAATTCTCCCCTAAGAAAAAAGGTTATTAGTAGAGAAAAGCTTTAACTTTTCTTGGATTACAGATTGCATGTTTTATACAAGGCCAGATCAAGTTATGAGGAGATGTGTACAAGAGGAGGACATTCATGATATTTTACATGCAAGCCATGATGAGCCGTGTGGTGGACATTTTGCTGCCAAAAGAACAACAATGGAAATTTTAAATATTGGCTACTATTGGCCAACTCTGCATAGAGATGCAGCCAAATATACCAGGAGATGTGATAGATGCCAAAGGATGGCAAGACCAACTTGATCTGATGAGATGCCTCTATTTCCACAAGTTATTGTTACACCCTTTGATAAATGGGGATTGGATTTTGTGGGACCAATTGATCCACCTTTCAATGGTAAGTCCTACATCCATGTATGCATATATTATGTGACAAAATGGATTGAGGCTAAACCTATGAAACATGGTAGGGATAATAAAGTAGTTGAATTCCTCTATGAAGAAATATTCACCAGGTTTGGTGTCCCTAGGGAAATAGTGACAGATCAAGGGGCACAATTCACTTCTACACTTATCACAACCTTAGTAAATGAATACAATATAAGGCAATAAAAATCAACTCCTTATCACCCCCATGCCAATGGCTAGGTTGAGGTCACCAATAGGGACATAGAGGCCATTTTGACCAAAACTGTAGATTTGCATAGAAAGGACTGGGTCGCACGGTTACCAGAAGCTATATGGGCTTACCGTACTACTTGGAAGACTGCTACAGGATATACACCTTTTGAAATGGTGTATGGTAAAACAACTGTGATGCCAATAGAATTCAAACATAAGACTCTAAGAACAACATTAGAGATGGACATGGATTTAAAATTGCACAAAAGGATAGAGTCATGTAGCTTAATGCTCTGGATGAGATCTGAAGGAATGCCCTGTAGCATACTGAAATCATATAGTAGCAAAGGAAAAAGTGGCATGACCGACATATCAAAATGAAGAAATTCTCTGCCAGTGACTGGGTGTTGTTCTATGACTCGAGGTATAAAGAAAATCAAGGTAAACTCACAACCCGATGCCTTGGACCATATGAAATTGAGCATGTATTTGATAATGGTTCAGTTCAATTAGTCACAATTGATCCTGTTCGATTCAAGCTACTAGTTAATGGACACCGTCTTCGATTGTATCATAAGCCAGTCTCAAAAGAAGAATTCATGCAGCAGTTTGTTCAGGATCCTACCATTAATCTTCCTGTAGCAAAAGGATTTAGCCTTTCTCCTGTAGCTTCACCATTATGTTTTAAATACATACTCATAATAAAGGTTTCCTTTTAAGGAAACCCTTTTTCTTCATTCCCACTCATCGCCACATCTCACTTCTTTATCTTCCATTCCATCCATCCATTCCATCCATACATCTCATCTGTCCATGTCACTCATCCACCTCATTCATCCACACCACCCTTTATTATGATTTCATTCCCAACTATCATATCATATTGAAGTTGTCATCTTTCTCAGCATGTACGAGCATTAATTGAAAGGTATGCGATATCTTTTATTGTTGCATCATTGATTTATTTCATTTTATTCATTTACTACTATGTCTATATCAGTCATTATTGCCTGATCTCCACCTATTCTTTAGTACATGTGTGGACACATGTCATATTTTAAGTAGGGGGTGGGATAATCCATTTCACTTACGCTGCTGTCACAACTGTTCATATATGTTTCTTTATTATTTTCTTGTACTTTCCAAAGTATGACTACATGTTTCACCTTAAATCACAATTAAAACTGCTTGTTTCAGTAGTTATAACAATTATTACATGCAAAAATCTTTTGAGTTCATTCTTGGAAAAGAAGAGAAAGTGATGGCAGGGCAGAAAAACAGAGCAGAAAAGTTAAAAGTTCATAAAAGAGTTTAAGTTTCAGCTGAGACAATTGTGAATATGGGTAGTCAACTGGTAAGACATGAGCCTATAGCTCATGAGATATTAATGTAGAATCCTCAAACAGTTCAAGAATTCAGCCTCTGTGGTTGGTTGAACTACTTTTTGAGGTTAAATACTTACAATGAGGAAGCCGTAGGAAAATTTTTAAGAACCCTTTCTAAAGGAGAGGCTACAGCATGGGGTTTAACAGTAGCTATAACCGAGGAATGAATTGTAGAGGTAACTGGGCTTCCAGCTATAGGAGAGAATTTTTCTTCAGATGTTTCTGCTGGGGAAGAATTTACAATACCAACTGACGGACCCTTGGAGGTCTCTAAGCAAGGATGCAAGCGAGTGTCGTTGCCTCCCCCATATCCAGAATATGTTGCTTTCATAATCAGGTACTTAACATGTGAAGGCTATTTTTCTTACCTACATTCCTACCATTTTAAATTGCTGAGTCATATGAGGCATGGGTTAGCCGTTAATTTCCCAAAGTTTTTGTGAAATATTTTGAAGCAATGTGCCCATGAAACCTAGAGAGGGAGGGATAATTATGTTGCCCATCATGCCCTTATTAAACTGTTGATTGAACACTCCTTGAGGGATGTGTCACCTCTTTCCTGGCAAGAATTTGTTTCCCAAAAGAGCCTACAACTTCCAGAACCTCCTAGGGCACTTGCTCCACGGCATAAGAAAAAGAAATAGAAAATAGCATTTTCCAATAGGGAAGCAGGGCAAGGGTCATCTAGTCCTACAACCCCTAGTCCTGCAGCATTCACACCAGAGTCCTCTACCTAGGTGCAAACTAGGTTTGCCAGTAGGAGAGAAAAAGAAAAAACAAAGGCAGGAGAGTCATCTGGGGTGGAACAAACCCCAAAATCTGACCCTCATCCTCAGAAAAGGCAACGCTCTTCTTCTGCAGCACCTTCTCCTACAACAATTTCTCCTACAACAACGCCTGTTGCCACCACAATTTCACCATCATCTTCTGATAAGGTAGAGCCCTCTTGGAAATTCAGAAAGAGGAAAGCTATGAGAGCACCTTTGACAGCTGCAACATTGCCAAGAAGAGTTTCAACAAGAAAATAATCTAAAGTCTCCCCTACTTCACCTCAACCTGAAGTTATCATAATTTCAGAGGAATCTATAGGTTTTGAACATAAAGTCTCTCAGGATGTATCTGAGAATGTTGCATAGAGTCCATTTTTTATTCCTGAAGAAGATCAAATTTTGACAAGGGAAGTTGAGCATATCGAAAGGGGGGTACCAAGTAGCGATGACTTGGCTGCTACGGCTATGCAGATTTCAGAGGAAGCATAGTCTTCTCCACTACAACAACAAGAATTCATCTTGTAGCAAGGGGAAGAACAACCTGAACAATTGGAAGTGGCCAATGAAGCTTCATTATCCCCTGAAACCTATCAAGCCATGGTTATCTACAAAAAAGACATTTTTGATTGAATTCCTGGAATATCTTAGAAACACATGGAGACCAGTCACATTGCAGACTTTGAGTTTCCACCACCTAGCCAAGACTGAAATGCAACAAAGTCTTTGGGAGGAAGAAAAGAAGAAACTAAAAAGAGACATTGAAAGGCAGAAACAGGAAATTCAGGAGTTAAAAGAGAAAATGAATGAAATGATGACAATAACTGGTAAGATTATGGAGTGTAGACCACCACCAAGAGTTTATGCTCTATCTCTCAAGGAATAATTTTTTTGGTTCCAGTTAATGAGAATTTCCAGGAATCTAGATCCTGTTATTCACACTGCTAAAGAATTCTATGATGCATACCAGGCAGCTCCTAATTGGCTAAGGAATTCTTTGTGGGAATTTTATTTGCATGGATTTATAATTCCCTTTGAAATAGAGTGGAATCCACCTCTGTACATTGGCAACATTCATTTAAGATCACTCATGTCTTAGGCAACAAACAAAGCTAATTATGGCAGGCAATTGGAAGCATATGAAGAAGCCAAAAGAGATGAGCCTATTCCATTGCGCCCTGAGAGTTCAGACCCCTTTACAATGTTGAAAACTTGGCTTACTGTGGCATATGGTCATAATAATAATACAGTCAAGATGAAAATATTTGATTTCAGAAAACAGGTGTATGATGAGTTTCAAGAACAGACATACACATTTTGGAAGTTGTCATACGCCAGAATTGAGAAGAGATGAGAGAGATTGACTGTTGGGTTAAGAAGGTTTGAGCCTCAGAGTCCCCTGAATTTTACAACAGCTCTCAGAAGATCAAACAGATACATACAGTTGTGCCTTCAAAAGAGGTTTGAGTTGTGATTGCCCTTGACATTTATACCTCCTGTGCTGATGTGGCCTCTTTATCCCTACCAAGCTACAAATATTAATGAAGATATAGAAGCTCATGGGTATGAAAGGTGGCAGAGTTTCAAAGGTTTTTATTATAAATTTAGAACTTCATTTCAGGGTCATGCCTCAACCACTGATTTTAGAGAGACCACCAGAAATTTTAATGCTGGAGGACCAACATCAAGTTAAGTAGGGGGTAAAATGATGAGCCCAAAGTATGCTCATAATTTGGGTATCATGGTGTACTTTTAATACCCTTACTTTTGTTGTTCATGGTTGTTTAAACTCTTTAGAAACCTTTTATTGGGGGATATCCTATAGCAATACACTTTTTATTCCTGCAGCCTATCATGTTGATATGTCTATATTTATTACCCTGATTGACTTTCCAAATGACTGGTATAACACATGTAGTTTTTGAATGATGAAGTAAATTTGATATGTGATTAATAAATGAATATCGTGTAAGTTGCCATGCATGTTTCCATTCACTTCTGTTGCCTTGTGTTTCGCAGGATTGTTGAAGAAAGTATGAACGAGTCAAGCACAACTGATCTCAGCCTTGCAGTAAACTCCATTTCCTCCATGACTTCAAGGAAGTTATTCTGGCAAAAACTCTTTGACCAAAATTATTGGGAAGGAATTTAATGTCAATTAATTTGGAAGGAGTGGAATGCTGAATTCTCTCTCTAAATTATGTGAGTGGATAAGCTCATTTATTTAATTTCCTCGATTCCTAGATGCATTTACATCCACGTCTTTCTCTGTTTGGGTTAGTTAGTTAGTTGTTTTCCTGATTTAAATAAGTGCTCCTCCTGCGCGAGTGAGCAAGCATAGAAGATAGAAGGATATCATGTAAAAAGTTAGTATGATAATAAAAAGCAGAGTCTGTATGACAAGAGATAGAGTTTTTTGCTAGTTTTCATATGAACAAAACAATGTACACCATTCTGAGTTTATGAATAAAATTTGATGAAGTTCTAAGTTCAGTACTTGCATAATTAGTTTATTCTTGCTAAGGGGACCCAGTTAGTAAGTATTTGTAGTTAGTTAGTTAGCCATTCATTTTTTGTTGATCATAAGTTAGATTTCATCTTTGAAGTTTCTGTGCAAAGTCAATCTTATATTGTTCCTGCAGCATCGAGAAGCCATCCCTGTGTCTATTCCTGTAGCATAAGGCCAATTATAGTTTGTTTCTCAGTCGTAGTTGTTATGACTTTTGCTTTGGTTAAATTATGGTTGAGTTTAGAGAACCTTGCATTACCTTCCTATAACGTAGGTAGAATTCTTTCCAAGTATTTATTTCCGTTAAGTTGTGACTGAAACTAGTTCTTAGTGCACATATAGTGCTGCTCCATTTCAAGTATACGTTCCCTGGTTTGACAAGTAAATGAACACCATGAAAAGATATTAGTTTCTTGCTGGAATGTCCAATTCCCAGGATAGGTTTTTCCATGATTTTCATATCCTTTTGTGGGCGCGACCAGATAGAGTAGGAGGAACTAAAGATTTTGAAGAGAACACAGAGCGAAAGTTACCTACTGTGGAGATGATTACGATCCCTGGCTCGTCATTGGCTCCATGTTTGTTGTAGGCTCCTAGCTTGTTGCGAGCTCTTGCAAACCCTCTTCTTTAGTTTTATTGGTACACTTCCTTTTGCTGGGTGGCCTATCTTCCACCTCTACAGTCTCTGACTTCTTCTACTGGGTTGTTCTTGTCCTTCTTCCAGTCCAGGTACATGTATATGAAGCTCCTGAATGCAATATATTGAATCACACATTTGAAGAAACCTTACAAGGCTGCTTCATTTCATTTTCCTTCTGCTACGGTAGGGCTGTCTGTACTTCTTTTTATTTCTCCTTTCCCTTCTCTATATACATTTTAGCCTCCTCTTGGTCGATATCTTCATCACTGCTTGCATTGATATCTTGATACTCATTGTTCCATAGCTTATCAAATTGGACATCCAACTCTATCCTTTGATAAGGGGTATCAAGGTGTTGGATCTCTTGTCGGTAAACCCAAAAATCCCTAATTATTTCTTCGCTCCATTTGAAATTCCTCATCAAATCATTGCGAAGAGTGGCCCTGATTTTACACTTCTCAATGTACTTTGCTGACTAGATGTAGAACTTGAGCCATGACGACCCCCTATCCTCAGTAGGAATATGAGCCAAGTCCACCAACAAAACATCTTTCTCCTCCATCAAACTTTGTCACTTTTCCCAATATGGTCAGGGGCTATGGGTTCCCTTGATGAATTCATTTCCTAAGTGATTGAAGGGGTTGTACTATCATCTTTCATAGATTATCACTAACCCTAGATGAGCCATCTTTGCTTCAAGCAGCTTATGCATCTACTTTTTTTCCATTACCACCCACTTGAAGGCCCGTGGGAATTTGAAAATTCCTCTTTTTCCCTTTCCTCCACAATATTTATTGCCAATAACGACCATCTGTCAAAATATCTCAAGGGCCAATACCATGTCTGTGATGCACTCTGGGAGCTGGAATGGTTCCTCGGTAAAGCCACACATGTGGATGAATTTGAAATCCCTCCCAAGAAACTAGTTGCATTTAGGAGTGAAACTCTGCAGCCACTTCGTTTGGTCAGTAAAAAGTCAATAGAGATTGCAATCCTTACTTAAGTCTCATAGAATCAGAGTTAAGAAAAATTCTAAAAATGCATATTAATCATGTGTTGTGGAAAGAATGGGAGTCCATGCAGAAATTGGCTTTCTGAATCTCTTCTTAGTAAAAATAGATAATGATATCCTTTTATTGAAAAAGGTAGCTTTCTGGTATAAAAACATGTGAGCAAGTAAAGAAGGAAACCTGAACTTATGTTACATGCGGTATTCCTTGATTTCGCTCATCATTTCATGGTAGATGACTCATGCGAAGTCATACTAGAACAAGGACTATTTCCTAGGCAACTGAAAACCCAAATCCAGTCGAAATTCATGTACCCATTTTACTTCATCAATGCCACAATCAAATTCCATCATAGAGAGTGCATCCTTCATTTCTTGTTTGAAGGCATTGTGCGCAACTAGAATTTTTGGTATATTTTCGAAATCTTCCTGTGGCCTCTATGTTTCCACATTATAAAATTTCAAATTTTTTCCTTTGCCTCTCCAAAAGGTGCACCCATTTTCTGGAGTCAATGACTCCATTCTATCCACTTTAGAGTGACTTTCAAGGATGCATAGCATGCTCGAGATAGCATCAACACTGATGTTAACTCTTAGTTCTTGACCCTCAATGTTGTTGGTATCTGGCTTGAAATCTTCAGTGGCCTCGTGAACGAGATCTGGGCAATAATGCATAAGGGGCACCATATACTATGGAAGACTACTGAACCATAGCTTGTACACCATTTTACGTGTGTTATCAGCCTTTTTCATTCTTTTGTAAACTCCTTCCCTAAGAGTCTTAGGGTTCTTCGGGAGGATGGTATCATGAATATTATCCCATTGCTCCTTTATTTGGTTCTGGTCCCTATAAGATTTTGGCTTTTCCAAGGCCCACATGTGAACCCATTTTGGCCTTTTTAGCATCCCAGGTGATGCGTAAGAGGTTTCATCAAAAATATTGATGAATGCTACTTCTATCATGGCATCAAACAAGCTTTGGGTTGCCTCAACCCATGCTTCCATTTGAGAAGTTTCAGCCATTCAGGACACTGTAATTTTCTACGACGTGCAAATTTTCTCAAATTCACTTCGTTCCTATCTATGCTCAAAATTGTCTACTCCGAGTAGTGTACTCAAGAAGCTTTCTACAATGTTAGCCTTTTGCATGAAATACTTAGTGATTTCTTCCCTGGAGTGGTAGACAATGGTTGCCTTTTAGCATTAAATTCAGCATGTACCAACAACCTCCTTACTCATGTGAAATGAATTTCTTGCTATTTTGAAAAGACTAGAATTCATAATGACAATTGATAATCATGTCGTCTGGCACGATTTCCTTGGAAATTGAGCCCACGATTAAAGGCGGTTTAATATTTTGCATGCCCTGGCAATTAGTATCCCAAAAGGAATGATTAAGCCAAAATATTCAATAAGTACTTGAAAGGATTTGCATTCTACCTTGCAGTTTGAAAAATATTTGCAACATGACTTCTCAACACCTATCCATACAAGCTACCACCGACGACTTCCACCTGGTTATGCTAATTAATTAGCTCTTATTAATTTTGCACGTAGCAAATTGTACCTAGAAGGAACAATTGGGTGGAAAATTCAAGCAAGCTTTGGTGGTATTTTTGAGTTGGTACTCAATTAGCATCATGCTTATGGCATGTGGATTACCTTGCATATCCTGGATATTTCTATAAATAGGCACTTAAGATAGTAGCAAAATCACACTTAGCAATTTGAGTAGAATTCGTATTAGATAGTTGAGTAGAGTTTTCATTAGGTAGTAGAGTAGAGCTTATCATCATGAATACCCTGATTAGGCTAGTTTGCGACAAGTCCTAGAGAACATTCCTAGCTGAAATCTCAAATAGGTGACTGGAGAGAATGACCTAGAATAAGCTTTCATTCGCTATCATAATCATGAAGTGGGTATTGGGTCAAGATCGCATGGAATATGAAGATAAGTATAGAGTCAATACCAAAATCTATTATCATTTTATCACGTCTTTTCTCAATATCTAGGTTTCCAAGCTAATGATCCTTTGCCTAGTGCTTGAAATATTTCTAAAGCACTACCTTGGAGGCCTCAGCGAGACTATGGAATTTTTTTTGTATGGTTTCGGTATTCCAACGACGAGTGACCTGCAAAAGCATATCGAATAGGATGTCATGGTGCCATGGGTTCCATTCTTGAGTGTGTTTTGCATCTAATCACAAGAAGAGAATTGTTAGAAGGTCACTCAAGCTCTCCACTTCTTGCTTCATTGGTACAATGTTGTGCTCTTCTATGGTGTTGATTGGTATATTGACTTTAGGAACCCGGTGTTCCCTCTGCTACTTGTCATTGTGCTTGTTGATATTGTTGCTATTGTTCCCAATCCTGTTGTCACTCCCGGTATTTCTGCCATTCTTGATGATGACGTTGTTCAATTTGTTGTTGATGGTGCTCTCATTGCTCCTACTTAAGACTGAAAACTTTTTTATTTTTTAAGAAATCAACACTCTATTAATCCATTTTTTGTATGTATGCCTAGAAAAGGGCTTTACCGTACATATATATGAAGAAGCTTCAAAATATAAAGATACACTTTTAAATATATGGCCTCAAAGCCATTTTGAAAATGTATTTATCAGAGTATATATATGTAATGAATATACCACTTATACTAAACTTTTGTCTCCTTTTCCTTTTGATTATGCAATATGGGTTCTCTTTTTCTTTACTTCTTTGAGTACTTTTTAATTCTATGCTTCTTGCAATAATGGGTTCCATTCTCGCATATTGGTTCATTTATTTAACTACAAATCGCATAGATGAATTAAATTGAAATACCGATTGACAGAACACACATGAAGGAAAATAATTACACTACTTACATATTTGCATTGGCAGAATAATAAATAAGATTTAAATAAACAATTTTAGGTGGATTCTATTAACCATAATCCCCAATGCTTCCTTCTCCATAATTTATAATTCAAATGCGTTGTGTTGTCTGCATTGAATAATTATGAAAGGGTCTTCCCACAGACTATCAAATTTTTCGTGTTGACCAGGCTTCTCAGCTCTCTCATTGAACTTTAATACTAGGTCCCCACACTTTAGACATTGGTCCAAGGCTTTCTTGTTGAACCATCTTTTAAACACTTGTTGGTTGTTAGTCATGGCTATTAGGGCCCTTTCCCTTTTTTCCTATACCTCCAGCAACTCGACCAACTGAACCTCCATGGCTCCATTCTCTTCAACTTCCAGGGATTTGAGCAGTTGTAGCATAGGAATCTCCATGGAGATGGGTAATAGTGCTTCCTTTCCATACACTAGCTCATACGACGAAGTATGGAGGAGTTGCTTGGGAGTTATGCAGTCTGCCCAGAGCACTGTCCAAAGGTTCTTATGCTATTCTCTCTGATGTTATAACCTGATTCTTCTGATGAGTTGGACTATTTTTTTGTTAGTCAACTCAGCCAAGTCGTTCCCCTACAAGTAGTAATTTGATGAAATTTTCAAGAATATGCCATGCACAAGTGTAAATTGACATAGCTTAGAGCCTAGGAGTGCCTTGGTGTTGTCAGAGATGATGGTCTTTCATGGGCCGAATCTCATTACTAGCTCCTCCAGGAAGTCTACAATCTCTTCCTCCATTGCATTCTTTAGGGGCATGGCTTTGGTCCACCTAGTAAAGTAGTTTGTGGCTATGAGGATCCACTTGTTTCTAGCGCTGGAGGTGGGATTCATCATCTTGATAAAATCAAGGCCCCATTGGGAGAAAGGTTCATCAACCACTATCGGGTTTAGAGGCATCACAAAAAATTTCCTTCTTCCTGTGAAGAATTGGCATTCTTTGCAGGCTTTCACCAAAGAGTAAGAGTCATTGAATAGAATGGGCTCGAAGTATCCAACACACATGATTTTGTTGCAAGTGGTCTTCAAAGACAAATGTCCACCTATGGGACTACTATGGAAAGTGTCAAGAATTCTCCTCACTTGCTCAGTGGTGACACACCGCAGAAGAATTCCATTGAAGTTCCTTTTGAAGAGGAACCCTTCAATAAGTGCATATCCATTGTTCGACAGCCTATAGAATCTTCTCTTCTGAGAAGGAAGGCCTGGTGGATATTTCCAAGTATGCATGAATTTCACTATGTCTACTAGCTAGTAGTCTTCAAACTCAGACTCATTTGTTAGAATCAAATCCAGTTGCTCTTTTTCAGCTACCATTTCTTCATCATGCAATAAATATTTGCATAGTGCTCTTCCTCAGACAATCTTTGTAGGCTTGACCTTAATTTCATATTCAAGGATCCTAGTGGTCCAATTGGCCTTCTTTTTAGTGATTTCTTGTTCCATCATGTACTCGCGCACACTAGAATGTGTGAAAAATAAAATCACCTTGTTGCAATATATAAGATGTCAGAACTTCTTAAGTCCCTAAACAATGGAAACCACTTGCCTCTCGACGAATTTGTAGTTCTTCTCATAATTTTTTAAGGTCCGAGAATGAAATGCTATCGAATGTTCTCCCTTTCCTTCATCATCTTTTTGAGTAAAGATAGTAGCAATGGTGGATTTTCTATTGAATATGTACATTATGAAGTTTGTTGATAGGTCTGGATTGACCAGTACAGGAGTTGAAGAAATAGCATCTTTAGCCTCCTTGAAGGCTTCTCTAGCCTTTTTCATCCATTTGAATAATTGATCCTTTTTTAGCATTAGGGTGATTGGTCTGATTATTCCTGCAAAATCCAAAAAGAATTTTCCCACAAAGTTAACCTTCCCCAAAAAAGACTGGACTCCTCTTTTGCTGACCATTAGGGGAAGCTCCCTAATTGCTTTCACCCACTCAGGATCAATTGAAATTCCTCCTTTGGACACTACATGTCCCAATAATTTTCCTTGCAGTACTTTGAACACACATTTTTTCAGGTTCAGGGATACCCTGAACTCCTAGCATTTACGGAAAACCATCTCTAGATAATCAAAGTGATCATCCTTAGATTTAGAAAATATAGTCAGATCATCTAGGTAGATTAAAATACTCTTATTGATCAATTCGATAAAAGCGATATCCATTTCCTGATAGAAAGTGGCTCCAACATTTGAGAGGCAAAAAGGCATTTTAGCATATGCAAACGTTCCCCACTTGGTAGTGAATGTTTTTTTGTGTCGATCCTCCTCTTTCACAAGGATCTGATTGTAACAAGAGAAACCATCTAGCAGAGAAAACATTTATGATCCCACCACTATTTGCAAGATTGACTCCATAGAAGGTAACGGGTAGTGGTCCTTTAGGGATGCTCTGTTCAAGTCCTGAATTTCAACACATAGATGGATATCTATGTTATTTTTTCATAAAGGAATCAAGTTGGATTCCAATGTGTTGTTCTTGATCAAGAAGATGATCTGAGATTGAATTAGCTTTGTTAGCTCTTGTGCCATTAGTGCCTCAATATTAGGATTCAATGGCCTCTACCTTTTGCAAACTGATTTTTCTCCTTTTGTTAGCTCTGTAGTACGCTAGATGATGTTGGGATCATATCCACTAAGGTCATCATCTGACCAGGTGACTAATCCTTCATACTTTTTAGAGAAGTTGATGAGCCTTTCTTTATCATGATGTAGGACATCCTTCCCAACTTTCAGCTTTCTTCCATCTTTGACCTACAAGTCTACATAATTGATTTTTCTGCTACAAACTTCCTCTTATCATTCCTCACATCATCAAAATCCAATAGGTTTTCAAGAGTGACCAGCCCCTCTGGAAGCTTGTTGGACTTTATTTGAATGATTTGTCCATCATAGGATTCAATAATCTTTGGTTGGAGTTGCTCAGAAAACTTTCCCAACTACTGGATGAATGAGGCAATGCGTTCATCACTTTCAAACACTTGCCAACTCTGATCATTGTTGGGAATTGTAGGCTTAACAATCACTCACACAAAGTGTTTGTTATGAATTAGGTCGTACGGAGGGTCAAATTGAGATCCGATTGTGACCATGCGATCCACATCAACATTTTGTTCTCAGGGCACTATCTAGATGTTGAAGGCTTGAAAACCCTTAATCAGGTCCTAGGCTCGATGTCTATAGGATCGTATGTGAATATTCTCTATAGGAGAGATCCCTCAGACTTGATTTATAATTAGCTCAGATTCTCTGAACACCATTAATTTCTTGATGCCCATCCGCTCTACAAGGCTTAGACCTTGCACTAGGCCTTCATATTTGGCTTCATTGTTGAAACAAGCAAACTAGAAACAAAAGGATTGAAGTGTATTTTCATTGGATGGGGATGTCAAACATATTCCAACTCCTATGCTTACTTTGCATCTTTCTCTGTCAAAGTGTAGTTTCCATAGCTTTGAGGCTTCACTACTCTTGAGTTTCTTCATGACCTTTGTAAACTCTTGATCCTCATTATAGTTGAGATAGGTCCCAAAATCAATGGCATGATAGTTTCCAAAAGGATCAACATCTATATATTCGCTCAAGAGAACTTCCTTCGAATCCATCTAGTCTCTAGTCACTTTTTTTATCCTTTAGCAACTCGATGCAATACATTTCCTCCTTGGTAGTAGAGGTATGAGCAGATTCAAAGTTGATCATAGCTTCATCGGCCACATGTTCCAAATGCAGAGCTTCAAATACTATCTTCATTTTAGCTCCATGATTGGTCATGAGGATCAAGTGTGACTAGTCCAATATATCTTCCTATCTTTGAAGTGAATTCCTGAGATAGGCAAAGACCAAACATGGGGGGAACGTCTATGATCATAGTATCTTGTGGAACTGTGATGCTAGGGTAGGAGAATAGGGTCAAGGGAAGATCCCTGATGAAACCTATAGTTTTGACCTTGTTCCCATCTAGGTGCATAACCCCCCTTTGTAAAGGCTCATATGTAAGTCTCAAGGCTTCAGCTATCTATTTGGGCATGACTATAGTGCTAGTGCTAGAGTCGATCATGGCATTGTTCAATAGTTTCTTCCCCATAATAAGAGTTAGGAAAAAGGGCTTTGGTTTACACTTATCTTTAACCTCGGTAGAGGTTACCTCTATACTATTTGTGAGAACTTTTTCCAGAGGTGATGAATCAATGACCTTTCCTTTCAATGATTGCTTCATCAACTCAGTGATTGCATCCTCTCGGAGGGCCTTCTTCAACAATGTCTTCTACACTAGAATAGCTAAAATATCCCAAAGGGAAACATTAGCAGAATATTTTTTTAATTTTTCCACCACATTGAATGGTGGTGGATTTGATGGCTTATACTCCTTAGCTCTAGTTATAATAATTTCCTTCCATGGTTGAAATTGTTGTGCAACTACAGAGGTACTAGGAGTCTGGTCGGAGGTACTTTTGGGCTACGGGATGACTAGTTCATCCATGAATCTCCTCTTAGAGTGAGTGTTGTATTTGGACTACACTTGCGGGGTTTTTGATGTGGATGTATCATTTGTGAACACCGTCTCTTCTTCCTCCATCCATGATAAAAGCATGTGATCATGAGCAATATTCGTTTCTTCCTCTAGGGACATCCCTTGCATTTACTAAGTGAGTACCACATTTTCCATTTGAAAAGAGGTATATACATAACCTCCAGGGTCTGATGCCAAACCTTGGCTGCATTGTTTTGCCACCTTTTGTTGTAGATTTATGTGCATGAAGTTTTGGGGCATATGTGCATTGCCACAAGGGAAGCACTAGGGATTGATATCTTCAGCGAGATTTTTTTGCCCCGTCATCAGCTCTCTACTCGATCTTGGGTTAGAATTTTGTGGTGGAGTAGGTACTGGCACTATTTAGTTAGTTGTTTGGGCCTATGGATTTGTGCGTGAGCCTCCTTGGAACTAGTTTTGCAGGTAAGAAGATCATCTGCCTCGATAATTTTGGTAGGCTAGCTTCGGAGGTGTAGACTTGTTCCACTTGTTAGTAGTTATTTCATTGGCCATAGCTCGCAACATCTCTTTGACTTTTCGTATCTCATCTTTTGAAGAGCTATATGTAGAAGCGACATTTTGTGGTGCACCCAGATATGTGTACATAGATTGGGGAGGACCAGGCACACTGCTAGATGCTGCTTCCTAGGCAGAAACTAATATTTTGGGAAATATAGGCATAATGGGCCGAGGCGGTAGCTTCCTGAAATCTATCAGGCTGCATCTCTCCCCGTGGTTTTGTGACTGCCAGATGCATAGTTGAAAAATGCTATGATTGTTGAGATTCATTGAAAATGGTATGTACTTTTGGTTCGGCGAACATTTTAGCATGCTTGGTGTTTTGCTTTTGGACCCTAATAGCCCATGCTTCTTTTTTTTTATTGGACTCTAACATAAATTTTGGTAGTGATCTAACTAGCCCACCTACAAAAGGTGCACTGGCAGGAAGAGAAAAAGGGAATGAGAGGGTAGTGGTTTAGGGTGATTTCTTCTTTGAAAGATTGACTATAATCAAGGAGAATGTGGGAATCTACCAAAGCTCGATCTATGAACCAGTAGGAGGACTCAAGGGAAGCGGTGGCAGTAGCAAATTCATGGTTAATTCCATTTGTTGGGAAGACTAGGTAGGGGTTGATTCAGTAGTAGCAAGAGGGGTATCCAAGGCGGTTGTGGAGGGAAAAGGTGAAGTGATAGCAGATGTGGAATGGGCTGAGGAAAAAGGTGGAAAGTTTTGCGGAGGAGTAAAGGAAAATGGTCTTGCTTGGTAGAACTTGGAGAAACCTCCCACGATTGTTGTAGAAGAAGTAGAGAAGGAAGGGCCAACACTTGAAGTGATGGGCACCATGGACATAGTAGGAGGAACTAAAGATTTTGAAGAGAAGATGGAGTGAAAGTTACCTATTGTGGAGATGATTATGATCCCTAGCTCATCATTGGCTCCATGTTTGTTGGAGGATCCTATCTTGTTGCAGGATCTTGTGAACCCTCTTCTTTAGTTTTATTGGTGCACTGCCTTTTGTTGGGTGGCCTATCTTCCACCTCTATAGTCTCTGAATTTTTCTACTGGGTTGTTCTTGTCCTTCTTCCAGTTCAGGTACATGTATGTGAAGCTCTTGAATGCGATATATTGAATCACACATTTGAAGAAGCCTTACAAGGCTGCTTCATTTCCTTTTCCTTCTACTACGCTAGGGCCATCTGTACTTCTTTTTATTTCTCCTTTCCCTTCTCTATATACGTTTTAGCCTCCTCTTGGTCGATATCTTCATCACTGCTTTCATTGATATCTTCATGCTAGTTATTCCATAGCTTATCGAATTGGTCATCCAACTCTATGCTTTGATAAGGGGTATTAAGGTGCTAGATCTCTTTTCGGTAAACCCAAAAATCCCTAATCCTTTCTTTTCTCCATTTGAAATTCCTCATCAAATCATTTTGAAGAGTGGCCCTGATTTTACACTTCTCAATGTACTTTGCTGACTAGAAGTAGAACTTGAGCCATGGCAGCCTCCTATCCTCAGTAGGAATATGGGCCAAGTCCACCAACAAAACATATTTCTCCTCCATCAGACTCTATCACTTTTCCCAATATGGTTGGGGGCTATGGGTTCCCTTGATGAATTCATTTCGTAAGTCATTGAAGGTGTTGTACTATCATCTTTAATAGATTATCACTAACCCTAGATGAGCCAGCTTTGCTTCAAGCAGCTTATGCCTCTACTTTTTTTCCATTACCACCCACTTGAAGGTTAGTGGGAATTTTAAAATTCCTCTTTTTCCCTTTCCTCCACAATAGTTATTGCCAATAACGAACATTTCTCAAAACATCTCAAGGGCCAATACCATGTCTGTGACGCACTCTAGGAGCTAGAATGGTTCCTCTGTAAAGCCACACATGTGTATGAATTTGAAATCCCTCCCAAGAAACTAGTTGGATTTAGGAGTGAAACTCTGCAACCACTTCGTTTGGTTAACAGAAAGTCAATAGAGATTTCCATCCTTACTTAGGTCTCATAGAATCAGAGTTAAGAAAAATTATGAAAATGCATAATAATCATGTGTTGTGGAAAGAATGGGAGTCCATGCAGAAACTGGGTTTTTGAATCTCTTCTTAGTAAAAATAGATAATGACATCCTTTTTTTGAAAAAGGTAGCTTTCTAGTATAAAAACATATGAGCAAGTAAAGAAGGAAACCCAAACTTATGTTGCATGCGGTATTCCTTGATTTGGCTCATCATTTCATGGTAGATGACTCCTGCAAAGTCATACCAGAACAATGAGTATTTCCTATGCAACTGAAAACCCAAATCTAGTCGAAATTCCTGCACCAATTTTCCCTCGTCCATGCCACAATCAAATTCCATCATAGAGAGTGCATTCTTCATTTCTTGTTTGAAGGCATTGTGCGTAACTAGAATTTGTGGTATCTTTTCACAATCTTCCTGGGGCCTTTGTGTTTCCACATTATAAAATTTCAAATCTTTTCCTTTGCCTCTCCAAAAGGTGCACCCATTTTCTGGAGTGAATGACTCCATTCTATCCATTTTAGAGTGAATTTCCGGGATGCATAGCATGCTCGAGATAGCATCAACACTGATGTTAACTCTCAGTTCTTGACCCTCAATGTTGTTGGTATCTAGGTTGAAATGTTCAGTGGCCTCGTGAACAAGATCTGGGCAGTAATGCATAAGGGGCACCATATACTATGGAAGACTACTGAATCATAGCTTGTACACCATTTTACACGTGTTATCAACGTTTTTCATTCTTTTGTAAACTCCTTCCCCAAGAGTCTTAGGCTTCTTCGGGAGGATGGTATCATGAATATTATCCCATTGCTCCTTTATTTGGTTCTAGTCCCTGTAAGATTTTGGCTTTTCCAAGGCCCACATGTGAACCCATTCTGGCCTTTTTAGCATCCCAAGTGATGCGTAAGAGGTTTCATCAAAAAGATTGATTAATGCTACTTCTATCATGGTGTCGAACAAGCTTTGGGTTGCCTCAACCCATGCTTCCATCTGAGAAGTTTCAGCCATTCAGGGCACTGTAATTTTCTACGACGTGCAAATTTTCTCAAATTCACTTCGTTCCTATCTATGCTGAAAATTGTCTACTCCGAGTAGCGTACTCAAGAAGCTTTCTGCAATGTTAGCCTTTTGCATGAAATACTTAGTGATTTCTTCCTTGGAGTGGTAGACAATGGTTTCCTTTTAGCATTAAATTCAACATGTACCGTGAACATCCTTACTCATGTGAAATGAATTTCTTGCTATTTTGAAAAGACTAGAATTCATAATGACAATTGATAATCATGTCGTATGGCATGATTTCCTTGGAAATTGAGCCCACAATTAAAGGCGGTTTAATCTTTCTTATGCCCTGGAAATTAATATCCCAAAAGGAATGATTAAGCCAAAATATGCAATAAGTACTTTCAAGGATTTGCATTCCCCCTTGGAGTTTGAAAAATCTTTGCAACATGACATCTCAACACCTAGCCATATAGGCTACCACCGAGGACTGCCACCCGGTTATGCTAATTAATTAGCTCTTATTAATTTTGCACGCAACAAATTATACCTAGAAGGCACAATTGGGTGGGAAATTCAAGCAAGCTTTGGTGGTATTTCTGAGTTGGTACTCAATTAGCATCATGCTTATGGCATGCATATTACCTTGCATATCCTGGCTATTTCTATAAATAGGCAGTTAAGATAGTAGAAAAATCACACTTAGCAATTTGAGTAGAATTGGTATTAGATAGTTGAGTAGAGTTTGCAATAGGCAATAGAGTAGAGCTTATCATCATGAATGCCCTGATTAGGCTAGTTTGCAAGAAGTCCTAGACATCATTCCTAGCGGAAATCTCAAATAGGTGACTGGAGAGAATGACCTAGAATAAGCATTCATTGGCTATCATAGTCATGAAGTGGGTATTGGGTCAAGATTGCATGGAATATGAAGATAAGTATAGAGTCAATACCAACATCTATTATTATTTTATCACATATTTTCTTGATATCTAGGTTCCCAGGCCAATGATCCTTCACCTAGTGCTTCAAATATTTCTGAAGCACTACTTTGGAGGCCTCAGTGAGACTATGGATTTTTTTTTGTATGGTTTCAGTATTCCAATGACGAGTGACCTGTAAAAGCATATCGAATAGGATGTCATGGTGCCATGGGTTCCATTTTTGAGTGGGTTTCACATCCAATCACAAGAAGAGAATCATTAGAATGTCATTCAAGCTCTCCACTTCCTACTTCATTGGTACAATGCTGTGCTCTTTTATGGTCATGATTGGTATATTGACTCTACGAACCCGGTGTTCCCTCTGCTACTTGTCATTGTGCTTGTTGATGTTGTTGCTATTGTTCCCAATCTTGTTGTCGTTCCATGCCTTTCTGCCTTTCTTGATGATGATTTTGTGCAATTTGTTGTTGATGGTGCTCTCGTTGCTCCTGCTTAAGACTGAAAACTTTTTTATGTTTTAAGAAAACAACACTCTATTAATCCATTTTTTGTATGTATGGTTGGAAAAGGGCTTTACCGTACATATATATGAAGAAGGTTCAAAATATATAGATACACTTTTAAATCTATGGCCTCAAAGCCATTTTGAAAATGTATTTATCAGAGTATATATATGTAATGAATATACCACTTATACTAAACTTTTGTCTCCTTTTCCTTTTGATTATGCAATATGGGTTCTCTTTTTCTTTACTTCTTTGAGTACTTTTTAATTCTATGCTTCTTCCAATAATGGGTTCCATTCTCACATATTGGCTCATTTATTTCACTACCACTTGCATAGATGAATTAAATTGAAATACTGACTGACAAAAAACATTCAGGAAAATAATTACACTACTTACATATTTGCATTGGCAGAATAATAATGAAGATTTAAATAAACAATTTTATGTGGATTCTATTAACCATAATCCCCAATGCTTCCTTCTCCATAATTTCTAATTCAAATGTGTTGTGTTGTCTACATTGTATTATTCTGAAAGGGTCTTCCCATAGACTATCAAATTTTTCATGTTGACCAGGCTTCTCAGGTCTCTCATTGAACTTTAATACTAGGTCCCCACACTTTAGACATTGGTCCAAGGCTTTCTTGTTGAACCATCTTTTAACCACCTGTTGGTTGTTAGTCATGGCTATTATGGCCCTTTCCCTTTTTTCCTATACCTCCAGCAACTCGGCCAACTGAACCTCCATGGCTCCATTCTCTTTAACTTCTAGGGATTTGAGCAGTTGTAGCATACGAATCTCCATGGAGATGGGTAATAGTGCTTCCTTTCCATACACTAGCTCATACAGCAAAGTCTTGAGGAGTTTCTTGGGAGTTATGCAGTCTGTCCAGAGCACTATCCAAAAGCTGTGCTATTCTCTCTGATGTTCTAACCTGATTCTTTTGATGAGTTGAACTATTTTTTTTTTAGTCAACTCAGCCAAGTCATTCCCTTGTGAGTAGTAATTTGATGACATTTTCAAGAATATGCCATGCACAAGTGTGAATTGACATAGCTTAGAGCCTAGGAATGCCTTGGTGTTGTCAGAGATGATGGTCTTTGGTGGGCCGAATCTCATTACTAGCTCCTCTAGGAAGTCTACAATCTCTTCCTCTGTTGCATTCTTTAGGGGCATGGCTTTGGTCCACCTAGTAAAGTAGTTTGTGGCTATGAGGATCCACTTGTTTCTAGCATTGGAGGTTGGATTAATCATCCTGATAAAATCAAGGCCCCATTGGGCAAAGGTTTCATCAACCACTATCAGGTTGAGAGGCATCACAAAAAATTTCCTTCTTCCTGGGAAGAATTGGCATTCTTTGTAGGCTTTCACCAAAGAGTGTGAGTCAATGAATAGCATGGGCCCGAAGTATCCAACACACATGATTTTGTTGTTAATGGTCTTGAAAGACAAATGTCCACCTATGGGACTACTATGGAAAGTGTCAAGAATTCTCTTCGCTTGATCAGTGGTGACACACTGTAGAAGAATTCCATTGAAGTTCCTTTTGAAGAGGAACCCTTCAATAAGTGCATATCCATTGTTCTATAGCCTATAGAATCTCCTCTTCTCAGAAGGGAGGCCTAGTGGATATTTCCCAGTATGCATGAATTTTACTCTGTCTGCTAGCTAGTAGCCTTCAAACTCAGACTCATTTGTTAGAACCAACTCTAGTTGCTTTTTTTCAGCTACCATTTCTTCATCATGCAACAAATATTTGCATAGTGCTCTTCCTCGTACAATCTTTGTAGGCTTGACCTTAATTTCATATTCAAGGATCTTAGTGGTCCAATTGGCCTTCTTTTTGGTGATTTCTCGTTCCATGATGTACTCACGCACACTAGAATGTGGGACATATACAATCACCTTGTTGCAAGATATAAGATGTCAAAACTTCTTGAGTCCCTAAACAATGGAAACGCTTGGCTCTCGATGAAGTTGTAGTTCGTCTCATAATTTTTTAAGGTTCGAGAATGAAATGCTATCAAATGTTCTCCCTTTCCTTCATCATCTTTTTGAGTTAAGATAGTAGCAATGGTGGATTTTTTATTGAATATGTACATTATGAAGTCCTTTCATAGGTCTGGATTGACTAGTACAGGAGTTGAAGAAATAGCATCTTTAACCTTCTTGAAGGCTTCTCTAGCCTCTTTCGCCCACTTGAATAATTGATCCTTTTTTAGCATCAGGGTGACTGGTCTGATTATTCCTGCAAAATACAAAAAGAATTTTCTCACAAAGTTAACCTTCCCCCAAAAAGACTGGACTCCTCTTTTGCTAACCATTAGGGGAAGCTCCCTAATTGCTTTCACCCGATCAATTGAAATTCCTCCTTTGGACACTACATGTCCCAATAATTTTCCTTGCAGTACTTTGAACACACATTTTTTCAGTTTCAGGTATACCCTAAACTCCTAGCATTTATGGAAAACCATCTCTAGATGATCAAAGTGATCATCCTTAGATTTAGAAAATACAGTCAAATCATCTAGGTAGATTAAGATACTCTTGTTAATCAATTCGGTAAAAGCGATATCCATTTCCCGATAGAAATTGGCTCCAACATTTGAGAGGAAAAAAGGCATTTTAGCATATGCAAACGTTCCCCACTTGGTAGTGAATGTTTTTTTGTGTCTATCCTCCTCTTTTACAAGGATCTGATTGTAACCAGAGAAACCATCTAGCAGAGAAAACATTTATGATCCCACGACTGTTTGCAAGATTGACTCCATAGAAGGTAATAGGTAGTGGTCCTTTAGGGATGCTCTGTTCAAGTCCCGAATTTCAACACTTAGGTGGATATCTCTGTTCCTCGTTTAGAAAAGAAATCAAGTTGGATTCCAATGTGTTGTGCTTGATCAAGAAGATGATCTGAGACTGAATTAGCTTTGTTAGCTCTTGTGCCATTAGTGCCTCAATATTAGGATTCACTGGCCTCTACTTTTTGCGGACTCATTTTTCTCCTTTTGTCAGCTCTATAGTACGCTAGATGATGTTGGGATCATATCCCTTGAGGTCATCATATGACCAGGTGAATAATCCTTCATACTTTTTAGAGAAGTTAATGAGCCTTTCTTTATCATGATGTAGGACATCCTTCCCGACTTTGAGCTTTCTTCCATCTTTGACCTACAAGTCTACATAATTTATTTTTTCTGATCAAAACTTCCTCTTATCA
Organism: Sequoia sempervirens; assembly: GCA_007258455.2. Classification (NCBI taxonomy): domain Eukaryota; kingdom Viridiplantae; phylum Streptophyta; class Pinopsida; order Cupressales; family Cupressaceae; genus Sequoia; species Sequoia sempervirens. The sequence goes on from VDFB02020679.1 coordinate 64,931, forward strand.
TTCCTCACATTGTCACAATCCAACAGGTTTTCAAGAGTGACCAGCTCCTTTGGAAGCTTGTTGGACTTTATTTGAATGATTTTTCCATCGTAGGCTTCAACAATGTTTGGTTGGAGTTGCTCAGAAAACTCTCCCAACTACTGGATGAATGAGGCAATGTGTTCGTCACTTTCAAACACTTTCCAACTCTGATCATTGTTGGGAATTGTAGGCTAAACAATCACACACAAAGTGTTTGTTATGAATTAGGTCGAACAGAGGGTCAAATTGAGATCCGATTGCGGCCATGTGATCAACATCAAAAAAAATTTCTCAGGGAACTATCTGGATGTTGAAGGATATAAAACCCTTAATCAGGTCCCAGGCTCGATTTCTATAGGATCGTATGTGAATATTGTTTGCACCAGAGATCCCTCAGAATTAATTTATAATCAGCTCAGAGTCTCTGAACACCATTAATTGCTTGATGCCCATCCGCTCTGCAAGGCTTAGACCTTGCACTAGGCCTTCATATTTGGCTTCATTGTTTTAACAAGAAAACTAGAAACAAAAGGACTGAAGTGTCTTTTCATTGGATAGGGATGTCAAAAATATCCCAACTCCTTTGCCCACTTTGCATCTTGCTCTGTCAAAGTGTAGTTTCCATAGCTCTGAGGCTTGACTGCTCTTGAGTTCCTTCATGACCTTTGGAAACTCTTGATCCTTATCTTAGTTGAGATAGGTCCCAAAACCTGTGGCATGATAGTTTCCAAAAGGATCAACATCTATATATTCACTCAAGAGAACTTCGTTTGAATCCATCTAGTCTTGAGTAACTTTTTTATCCTTTAGCAACTCAACACAATACATTTCCTCTTTGGTAGTAGAGGTATGAGTAGATTCAAAGTTGATCATAGCTTCATCGGCCACATGTTCCAAATGTAGAGCTTCAGATACTATCTCCATTTTAGCTCCATGATTGGTCATGAGGATCAAGTGTGACTAGTCCAATATATCTTCCTATCTTTGAAGTGAATTCCTGAGATAGGCAGAGACCAAACATGGGGGGAACATCTATGATCACAGTATCTTGCAGAACTGTGATGCTAGGGTAGGAGAATAGGGTCAAGGGAAGATCCCTGATGAAACCTACAGTTTTGACCTTGTTCCCATCTAGATGCATAACCCCCTTTGTAAAGGCTCATATGTAAGTCTCAAGGCTTCAACTATCTGTTTGGGCATGACTATAGTGCTAGTGCTAGAGTCGATCATGGCATTGTGCAATAGTTTCTTCCCCATAATAAGAGTTAGGAAAAAGGGCTTTGGTTTACACTTATCTTTAACCTCGGTAGTGGTTACCTCTATACTATTTGTGAGAAATTTGGTCAGAGGTGATGAATCAATGACCTTTCTTTTCAATGATTGCTTCATCAACTTAGTGATTGCATCCTCTCGGAGGGCCTTTTGTAGCAGTGTCTTCTACACCAGAATAGCTAAGATATCCCAAAGGAAAACATTAGTAGAATATTTTTTTAATTGTTCCACCACATTGAATGGTGGTGGATTTGATGGCTTATACTCCTTAGCTCTAGTTATAATAATTTCCTCTGTGGTTGAAATTATTGTGCAACTACGAGGCTACTAGGAGTCTGGTCAGAGGTACTTTTGGGCTAGAGGATGACTAGTTCATCCATGAATCTCCTCTTAGAGTTATTGTTGTAGTTGGATTCATTTGTGGGGTTTTTGATGTGGATGTATCATTTGCGAACACCGTCTCTTCTTCCTCCATCCATGAGAAAAGCATGGGATCATGAGCAATATTTGTTTCTTACTCTAGGGACATCCCTTGCATTTACTAAGAGAGTACCACATTTTCCATTTGCAAAGAGGTATATACATAACCTCCAGGGTCAGATGCCAAACCTTGGCTGCATTGTTTTGCCACCTTTTGTTGTAGATTCCTGTGCAGGAAGTTTTGGGGCATATGTGCATTGACACAAGGGAAGCACTAGGGATTGATATCTTTAGCAAGATTGTTTTGCCCAGTCATCAGCTCTCTACTCGATCTTGGGTTAGCATTTTGTAGTGGAGTAGGTACTGGCATTATTTGGTTAGTTGTTTGGGCGTACGAATTTGTGCATGACCCTCCTTGGAACTAGTTTTGTAGGTAAGAAGATCATCTGCCTCGATAATTTTTGTAGGCTGGCTTCAGAGGCATAGACCGGTTCCACTTGTTAGTAGTTATTTCATTGGCCATAGCTCGCAACATCTCTTTGACTTTTCTTATCTCATCCTTTGAAGAGCTAGATGTAGAAGCAACATTTTGTGGTGCACCCAGATATGTGTACATAGATTGGGGAGTAGGCACACTGGTAGATGCTGCTTCCTAGGAAGAAACTAATATTTTGGGAAATATATGCATAATGGGCCAAGGTGGTAGCTTCCCGACATCTATCAGATTGTTCTCCAATTTGATAAGGACATTGTATGCATCTTGTAGAGTGGTTTTTCTGAGAGACTGGATCATCATGGAGATGTCAGCATTGATGGATTTCAAGTAGAACATGAATGCCAATTCGGTCAGCAGGTGGAGAGTAGCCTAGATTCTCTGCCAAGTTCTATGGAACTGGGCATTGAAGTTAGTCATGGTTTCATATGGGGCCTACCTTATGGTCACCAGCTAATGATATAGTGAAGACTGATCTCCATCATTCAAAAATATTTCATAGAAAGGATCTTCAAGTGAAGACTGATAGTGTTAGCTTGTTGAGTGCAATACCAATCTAGTGCTTTCCCCCTAAAAGAGGCTGCAATTAACCTTAGCACTACATTTTGGGTAGTAATTCCATGCACCTAACATATGTCAGCCACATCTTACAGGTGTTTAGATGGCATTTTTGTACCATCCTCGATGAAATTTGGTATGGATTTTAAAATGGAGGCTGGGATAGGGGCCCAAATAGCGGGTGCTACTGGTGCTATAAGGGGACTTCTGATATCCCATGCCACATAATTTCTATTACTAATTGGCAACATGGCTGGTGAAGGGATTAGACCATTTACTAGATGGGTTCTGGCTTGCGATTTTCCTATTGGTGGTAATAACAAGCTAGGATGATTAGATGTTTTGGATCTAGTAATAAGTCAATGGCTCATACAAAATTTTTATATTTAAGCAGTCCCATCGAGCGTGCCAGAAAAAAAAAACTGTTGATGCAAAAAAAATGGTAAGGTAACAGGTTTATGGGAAACTCAGTTAATGAGAGGTCCAATTACGCTAAACTAAGTGACCTCCATAATTTTAAAGAAGTTGACTTCTTCTATAATTGAGATTTTGGATAGGGAAAATGAGGAAAACTTAAAAATTAAAAATCTAACTAAGGTGATGCACAAAAATTTAGATATAGGCATGGTAAATCTATCTTTTAGATGCAATTAAAGGGCCCATTCAACAATTTGCTAAGTCCCAAAATAATATAAATCAAAAGATGAAAGCCTGAATGATTTATCCAATAACATAAAATAATTCCCATACACATTTACTAAAAAGAAGAGTCAAGGACATTATCTAAATCAACAACTTATATTGAAATCATAGAAGTTTTGCAAATAAATAACTCAATACAATAGTGGCACAATATAATGTTCTATCAAATAGCGTAAGAAAATATAAAGGTCGAACAATGGCACACTCTAAAATTCTTATACAATAATCTAAAATCAGTACAAAATGCCTAGTGTCTTTAACAAAAAATTATATATCTTTTAAACTCCTTTTCGGAAGGAAGTAGTATATATAGATAAAAATCCCACCACCTAGAAGGTCAATAACAAAAAAGATTCTCAATCATGAGCAATGATGCCTATAGCAATGATCTCCCTAGGCCATTGCAATAGACAATATTTGGGGCATGGAATGTGGTCACTCTCAAGCCATATCTATCCCCTGTGAATGCTGGTAGTGGTCCTAGTAAAATATCCTGTCCACATGTGCCGCCCACCTAGGGGGCAGTTAGAACACATGGAAATTTGGCATGGCTCATTGCTTGTTCCCTCCTTCCACTCGATAGAATATCTATATAGGAGACATGTAGTGAAAGGTTGGAGCCTATTGATCAAGCTTCTCTTTTATGATGAAAATCCCCTACAGTGAAGACATGTGGAGGCGGTCTTTACTACAGGTGCTGAGAGTGGGGTCTTCCAAAAAGTATATGTGAAGTGGTGCTATGTGGCACATGAATGGGGCCCAATATTTAAGCAAAGGGAAGCATCCTTGAAGTGACTGCGGTGTTGACACGTGGAAGCATGGCAGGACTTAGAATAAAAGCGAAGGAAGAAATCCCTTCAGAGAGCACTTGGCGGACACATGGCGGAAGTGAACAAAGCTCTTCAAAAAGTGGCCTGATGATGTTCAAATGTATGGGACATGGGCCAGACCTAGAAAAAAATAACCTGAAGGGAGCTTCAAGGAAATTTATTTCCATAGGAGGCTTGTAAACTAAGTGAACCTAATCAAGTGGTGTAATGTGTTTTACACATTCACATGGGATTTAGGGCCCTTCTAAGCTAAATAGACAAAATTTTTCCTTAATTTAGTGTTGTAAAGTGTATTTATTTAGACTTTCACATTGAATCTTGGGCCCTCTTGCATTTATGACCTTTATATCATCATTAATAGGCCCCTATGACCCCATATTGTGCATCCCAAGACATAATTTAATCAAAAACCTGACAAGATCAACATATAAACTTATTCTTTACTCACCGACACTTTAGCATGAAAAATAGCCCCTATGGGACCCATTCGCCACCTTGGGTGAATGAGTCCCATCAAGGTGGGACTCATTCACCCAAGGTGGCAAATGAGTCCCATGTGGCCTATTTTTAAGGCTTTGAGTGTGAAAAGTGGGTTTTAAATTCAAATTTCTTCCATGTCAGCCTTGGGGATCAAATTTATAGTCATATGAGTGGATTGCCTATATAAGAAAGCCTAAAAATCCTCATTTCATAAGTAGGAACATCATACCTTCATGTCATCAAGTCAAGCACTCAAGAGTTAAGCACTTCAAGTGTTCACATGGTCATCAAGATAGCTTTCAAGATCAATTCTTAGGAATTCAAGAGAAATATTTTTCATCAATTATTGCAGAAATTCAAGATCCATCATCATGGAAAGGTTCTAATTGCATTACTTCATATTCATGCTTCATTATCTTATTTCATCATTTTCGTTTAATTACCTAAAAGGGGTTTGAACAAGGAAAACCCTTATTCCCTACCAATCAACTCTTTTTATCTCTCTTTGTGTGATTGTAGATCTAGGTGCTTTGAAGGCTCGGAGATCATTGAAGAATAGGTTGCAAGCTTGTTGGATTTGTCCCCTTATTTTCAAGGCCATAATCTTCACAAAAAGTCACCTACAAGCCTAAAATTGGTAGTTTTAGATCTAGAAATCAAGAGGAACATGAAGAGTAGATAGTAAAGACTAGATTCAGACCTTGAAGTTTTAGAAAGAACTAAGTGGAATCATTCACCAAGATTGGTGAATGGGTCCCATTTTGGGTCAATTTTGAGCTTTTTGCAGTTTCAAATACTCTTTTCTGAGAAACCTGTTCTTGTATAGAAACCCTAATCTGGGACTAATTCGCCCAGAATGGTGAATGAATCTCACCAGGCCAAAAAATCAGCAATTTTAGGAGTCCAGAGCTTCATCCCATCTCTCTCCAGATTCTAGGTGCACACTTTTAGTTTTGTAGCTTTTTATTTTGTTTCATGGTCATTTCTAGGTCATTCATTGAAGCATTGCATGAAACTAGGGTTTTGCATTTCATCATTCATTGCATTGTCTTTCCAACTCTAAACTTGGTGGTGAAACCCTTTGGTAATCGTAAACCATACCCTAAAATACCCTATTGTCATATCTCTTGCCTCTATTCCACTCTTGGGGTGAGATCTGTAGGGTCATCCTTGAATGTGAAGTATAGAAGATTATTGCCCTAGGTCCTAAACCCTAGTGAACACAATTTTCTATCTTATAGTATAAATTTTTTGATGTAATTGTTTTGCAAGTCTATTATCAATAAAATTATTTTTCAACCATTATTCCTATGCAATTTTAAATTGTTCATTAATCAAAAAACATAATTGTTGAATTCAGATTATGTCGGCTACAAATTTTGCTAGTTTGATAAGACTTTCGAAATTCATTCTACATAAAAGATTCAATCCACCTATGAGGTGAATTGACAAGTTCCCCATAATGTGGAATAAATGAGTGGATAAGTGTCTTATAGTTGTCAAAATTAGGAACACTTGGAGTGTGCAAACCAACAACCTCTATGACTAAGTCATCAACCTTGTATGCCAAGTGTCGATTGACATTTAAGGTGAGATAAATTCTTCCAACTTGGAAAGTTATGTGCATGAGATTTACCAAACAACTTGATAACTTTAAGAGGTTTAAATGTTTCACATTCAGTTAGATAAGTTGTTGTCTAACCTCATCAATCTAAGTACACTTAAGTACAGTGAATAGATAAATTATTCACTCTAATAACCCCCCCTTAAGTGATACTTAAAGAGATCACAAAAGTGAAAATATATAAAAATGGGTCACAACTAGAGGTCATGTTAGGAACACATGTACAATGCATTCTAATAAAGTGGAGTAAAGGATATTTAACCTAATGAAAGTAAACCTCCTCTCTAAAAAGAAAAAGTAGGAATTAATACCTTCTAAAAATATATCCCTTGGTAATAGGGGCATGATAATAAAGAGATTTTAAAGCATGTAGAATTTGTAAAATTTGTTGATGATGTGCTAGTGTCTACTAGGAGAAGCCTTTAACTGGTGGATGAATAAAAAGATGGAACTAGATCTTATCTCACTGAAACTAAATTTGAATGAGTTTTCTGAAATTTTCCATAAAAGATGGTTGCCCCAACTCTATTTTGACTAGAAACTCACATATTTTTCAAAGTCTTAGACAAGTTGATATGACGGTTAATGAGTATTGGCATAATTTTACCCATCTACTACATTATGTTCCTATGTACCAAAAATATGAATGCTTCTGCATAAGAAAGTTTATCATGGGACATAGTAAGATCAAAGGAGAAGTGGATGTGCACGATCTAGCTACTATGGATCTTGTGTATGAGAAAGTGGTTAAACAAGAGTAGAAGCTCAAGGCTATCTCCATCCACCAGGAAAATAGGAACCGTAAGAATATTACAAGAATTCAAGACAAAACAACTCCAAAGAAGGTGGAATTTGTGTAAAATGTTCCAAAGCAAGGAGAAAAAGGATCCCGTAATGTTGGAAAAGAACAAAAAGGGGAACGTAAGAGGAATAGCTCCAGTGGTGGGAATACCAACAATGTTGGTGGAAATGCTAGTAAATCTGGAGAACCCGTAAGGAAGAGAGGACAAAATACTAGATTTTTTACAGGTGGAGGAGACCATTATGCTAGAGAATGTCCCAATAGGTCTTCTAGGTCATGGCCTTATGGTAATCCACTTCCTACCTAGCAAGTGATGCTCTAGAAAAGGATACATGTAGTTGTGGATGATCGCTAGGAGGAGTATCAAGTGACTCCAATTGAGACTCTAGGTATTTTCTTTGGCTTATCAATTTCTATACTAATAGATACTGATGCAAATGAAAATTTCATTTCACCTAGAGTAGCTAAGCAGATATCTAGAAAGGTTGGTTACATGGCAAAGTCTTGGGATGTAAAGTATGCAAACAAGACAAGAGAAGAGGTGGAACAATGTTTGTTCGAATCTAGGCTAGAGATTTTTACGGAGATATACATCTAAGGTAGATTTTCATGCTAAAAATATAGAATGCTTCGATGATCTTGGTAACCAAGTGAAGTTTCAATGGATACCTAGAGACGTCAAGACTTTTCAAATCTCAATAATGCAATTTTTAATGGTTAAGAAGAAAGAGTGCAAACTCTTTGCAGTTAAGATGGAAAAACTTGAAGAGAACCTTGATAACTTGGAACCACATAGCTTCCAAGAGATGGAAGATGGTGAGCTAGAGGAAACTAGGATATCAGATATGGAGAGGTATCCTATACTGAGAAAGTTTTTTGATGTGTTTGCAGATGAATTACCTGGGTTACCACCAAAAAGTATATTTGAATTCTTTATTGATATAGTTCCAAGATCTAAACCTATTTCTAAGGTACCTTATAGGATGAAAACAACTGAGATAATGGATCTTAAGGAACAATTGGATGAGTTTTTTCCAAGGGGTTGATAAGACCAAGTGTTCCACCTTAGGGAGCACTGGTAATTTTTATGAAAAAGAAGGATGGTACTTTGCAGTTGTGCATAGATTATCACATGCTTAATGTTGATCATCAAAGCTTGCACCTCTCTGACAACCTTATGGGATATTCAATGAGTGGGGGACTAATTTACTCCTTGCACTGAATAGCTTTAGAATTTTTATAGAAAGTTGGTTCTTCTTTGAGTTTTGGAGAAAAGGGTAGAAGAAAATTAAACATAAAACAACAAAAATGGTGATGCACCAAAGGTTTTACAACATTTTAAACCCAATCTTTCCTATGATGATATTTTAGACACATAACGCCACAACCCTTCATTTTTGGGAAGAGAACGAACAACAAAGGATAAATACAAGCAAAATGCATCCTTTCAAATCTCCCTTCAGGTAGTGTTCATTAAGGTCTAATCAAACATAAAGATTTCCAAGGTTAACAAAAAAACATTCAAAAATTGCATAAAATCTCTCTTCTTACAACATAATATAACAAAACAACAACCCTTCAGAAAAATAGAGAAGTTCATAGACATAGTCCAATTTTCACAAGTTATTATCCTACCATATAAGCCTGCAACATGGAAATCAACTACTCAAACTACTTGAATTCAACTTAACAAAGTGTTTCATTCTGAATGAAAACATAAAAAGGAACTTGATCAATGCCATAACATGCACAATATCAAAGATATCTTCCAAATGGTTTGTGCATTAATATGAAATGAAATTTAAAATAGAGGTTGAATGCCAATCTGATAATAGTTTGAGCATAAACAATATAACATGCCAGAGAAAGCAGTTTTGCTAATTCTACTTCTAAAAATAGTTCTATGACTTCAGAAAATGAAAGAAACTTTTCCCGAGAAAAGGAAACTGAAACTTTGAACTTTTTAGGAAAAATCTCCTTTTCTGTTGCCACCTCCCATTTATAGCTGAAAAAAGAGAAGACCACCACCACATTCCAAAAGTAATTGTTGGTAAATCTTGGAATTTGATAGCTCATGATCTGATTGTAGATCTTTAATTAGGTCATGGCAATATTTTCTCATCAATTCTCAACTGATGATTAGATCCTATAAAATAGCCTGGAAAAAATCTAGTTGACCAATCACATAGCCCAACAGCGCCAACTCAAAGTTTCCATCCTCAAAAACCAAAAATTAACCCAACAAGCTCTAACACAATCCAAAAGAGATTGCTTCATAAAATCCCAAACTACTTGTAGCAAAGATATGGCATGCCAAGCAAGCAGGTATTCTCAGACTTTGTGAAAATCATCCTTGAGAAAATCTTCGCTGAGCTAACATTTGTCTTGGCTCTCTCCCAAAAGGAAGGCGATAAATGAAAGCCACACATCCACTATGTGGTGGATTGCACACCTTTTCGAGAAAATTTACTTTGAGAAAATTTACTTTGAGTGTGGACACATATGAAGCCAAAAATTAAAAATAATTAAGGAAAAAATTCTTCACAGTTCTGGCGACTCGCAAGGAGCCTTCACTTGTGGAGACACGAACCTAGACCTCTAGAACTTCTTGGAGTTTGAGGAAAGTGGGATGGTGTTCCTCTGAATTCGCATCAGTCAGTCAGATGATAGTACAGAAGATCCTACATGCTTGATCTAGCTCAAAGAATTCCTTGAAAGAAACAACTCCCCATCTAGAAAAAACCACCCCAAGATGATAATAGAGACCAGAAAGAGGTAAGATATTGCACTCAATTTCATCAATGGTGGGATTTATGCTCGAACTCAGGAGTTTTGTACAAGTCTAGACCTTATGTATGATTGCACCCATGACCTGCTCAACTGATAGCACATCTCCATCTGGTGAGAAAAGAGGAGATAACTTGAAGCTAACTAGGACATCGAAATCATTCTTGATTTCATCGACCTTCTTGTTAAACACTATTTAACATTCCTTGCACCTTGTTGCGATCTTGTGGAAGTTGATGATATCAATTTCTTTGATGGAGGTGGCTCTTCAATCAGGAATCCCTACACCTTTTATGGACTCATAAATGGCCACACACAACCTATAAATAAATCTTTGCAATTCTGCCACTTGGGGAGCACATATCTAGAGAATTTGATCAGCCATCGATCCAACCTTCCCGTTAAATTCCCAAACATCCCTTAACAATTGTAAAGTGGGCCTAAGGATGGAAACCAAAACTATGATTCACTCCCAATGCATGGATATCAACTTCTTCAATATTGGGAGGGTCCCAACCCCTTATGTAGTAGCTAGCTCCTAATTGAACTAAGCCTCTCTCGCTCTTGCATTCTCCTCCATTTGGTTCTTCTCTCTGAGAGAATTTGTTAGTTCCGAGTTCAACCTTTAGATTTCTTGTTTTTACTTTTTTGCTTCCGCCTAGTCCTTCTGTAGATCATCAGAAGCTTGAGATCAGATGCCATCCAACTCTCTTCTTATGTTTTCCTGAGCATGTTGGTACTTCACATTTCTCTGGTGCTTAGCAACAAGCTCAACACTCAACTTTTCAATTTCAGCAGACAACTGATTATGTTCACCTTGGGCCTCCACAAAAAACTTAGATGTTTCTACTTGTTGATTTTGTATTTTCCTTATGCGGACCATCTTGACATCTTTGGCCTTGATTTTTGTTTGTAGCCTGTTTATTGTTTCCTTTACATTTATCAGCTCTACCTCACACTTCTTCAACTTTTTGTCCAATATCTCATAATCCGCATATACCACCTTTTGGGTGCCCTTAGCTAGGACCACTTTGTTGCGCGAGTGAGTTCATTCAAATCTAGGCCCATATCTGAGAGTGTGACGTTCTTTAATAGTCATTTTTTTCTTTTTGACCTGTCGGGTCTTGTTGGTTGCATTGAAATACCCTTGGAGATTCTAAGGGGTATCAGTACTTTGTGCTACAATAGAATCACCAAGAGGGAGACCAAAAAGGGTGACTAAAGGAGAAACCTCAGATGTATGAGTATGCGGGGAAGCAAAAGGGAGCGTTATCATGGAAAAAGGTGGGATAACAAATTAAGATTGGGGAGGGGAAAAGCCAACCGGGGTGAAAAGTGATATGGGAAGAAGGAGAGATGTTTTCCTAGAAGTGGATGGACTGGGAGTGATGGGAAACATGGATGTTTCATCTTTTTTAATTGGGGCCCTTGATAAGGAAATTAATGAATCAATAGCAGCCAAGGAAGATGTTGCTCATTCGGCATGTGAGATTCGTTCGAAAGGTTCATTAAAAATGGCAAGGGGTATATTCAGAATCAAAAGCTTAAGGTCTTCAGACTAAGGATTCATTTCCACAGATGGGGGTAGAGGAGTAACCATATATGCAGATGCAGGAAGAAGAGAGGGAGTAAAATTTACCTGGGTCAAGGCGGTCGAAACATTTTATAGAACAAACTCCACTTCTTCTGCTCGGGCTGATGCATCGGGTGCATCTAGATCCTGGACTCATCTTCTCTTTGCATGACTGGAACTGGTATGTTTTGATACTATGGCAGTTGATCCCTCTAAAACTTCTCCTTCGATAACCATAGTGGACCCTCTTAGGGACCATTGGGTCCTTTTTCCTTTGCTTCAAGCACTGGTGAAGGACATGACTTGTGAGTCCCTTTTCCTCAAGCCTCTCCTCCTATTAGATTCCTAAGGATGACAAGTACGATGCAGGAGATGCTCTTCTTTAATCTCATGACTTGTCTTTGGATTACTATTCTCGGTATCGACCTCTTGATCATAAATCTCCTGGAACCTTTCATCATGTGGCTAAGACTCTTTGAATAGGGCATTGGGGCATTTTTCTCTTGTTGAGACCTCCAAAAGTTTTCCTTCTTTCTTTCCAGCCACCCTCTACACTTCAACTATGTGTTGAGGGATTTACCCATCGAAAGGTTCCTCTGATACTCCGCTTGCGACACATAGAAATTCAACCATTTTGGTCGTTTGAGTGAAATTTGGGCCAAGTCAATGTATACTTCCTGCCTTTTCAGAGTCAAATTCCTCCTCCTATCAAAATACTTTTGGCTCTCATGTTTCAAAGTGAAATGATTTTTTGGATTGTACTCCCACATGTCACAAATGAGGACCAAGCCTAGGGTTTCCAGTAGGTCTGTAAGCTCACCCTCGACCTTCCACTTCCCCAATATCACTTGCTTGTTGGAAATTGTGAGGGGGAGCAGGTATATCTTTGTCTTATTTCTTCTAGTGCCATAGGCAATGTCAGCAAAGGGTTTCTTGATGACATGCCTCCAACACAAAAACTATATCTGTTACAAATTTGGGGAGTCTGAAAGTCTCCCCAACAAAACCATGAAATCTAATAAATGTAAAATACTCTCCTAGGAAATAATCCATTGGAACCGATAGAGTTTTCATCCATTGTATGACCTTAGGAGAGAAACATCCCATAGGGCGTGGATACAAATCTTGAAGAACTGGCCTTAGAAAATAATCCACAAACTAGTAGTACTCCCTCATTTTCGAAAGCACATGAGTCCATATAGAAACTAGCTAATAGCAGCCTTTAACACCGAACCTAGACACTGGCATACTTCTCTCCAACAACTTAGAATTTTTATTTAAAATCAAGTGGGCCAAGAAAGAGGTATACTTGAATTTATACTCAGTATTATAGTTCTTCAATTGTTCTAGCATTCCTCTGACTACTGCATCAACAAAATCATAATATTACCAACTCTTCTCCCTTTTGAGCATAAAATCTAAGCCCATCTGGAAGGGATGGAATTCCTCATCATTATCAAGGTCGTAAATCCAAGCCAACATCAAGAAGATATTCTATGTTTCTTTCTTGAATTTTTTGTGAGCAAGGGGAAAAGAAAAGTGGCCTCTCATCGGTCTTTCCTTCATCTCACCCTCATAAAGGCTTTCCTTTTGGGTCATTTCCTCCCAGGAGATTTCCATCATCACCTCATCGAAATGTTTGGTGCCCCAAGTGGTAGGGATACACAACATATCCCATATGGCTTTGACAAAAATTGTAACTTTGATCCTGTTATGGTCAATGGCTCCTATCTTTTTGTTGAATATTTTGGCACATGCATCCACCAGCTCTTAGAATGGGTGTACGACAGGAAACATGAACTATGACATGCTACAATTCTAGAGTTAAGATGCAAAACCTTTACATGATGCATGATCTATCATTCTTTGTAATGCCCCCTCCCTAAGGTTTTTAGGGTTAGATGTTAACTTTGGGTCAAAAATATTATTGGAAAAATATTGCACCACCTCTCTCCTAATATGTCTCTCTAGTTGCACCTTTTTACAAAATTCAAATGATCACTCCTCATGTGCCGGGGCATTGGAAAATGATTTTTGTCCAAAGATATCGACATAACCAGGCCTTTTAGATGAGTCTCCATATTTTCTACCAGATATTGATGGATCTTCCATGGCTATGTCAAGAAGTTGTAGAGAGTTTCCTCAATGAAAACAACCACTTTCCTTTTGCTTCTTAGAAAAATATGCTTTTGGGTGCAGTTAATTCCCTCGCACGTACATGCAGTTAAGGATATGTTGTTATCTCTAGTCCATTCAATGCTACCACCAAGGAAATATGTGTGGATTTGAGATCTGTATCCCTTGGGAATGCTGAAAATGCAATGAGAATGGAATTAGTACATTCTCCTCATTACCTCTTTCACAAATAAGCTCATTGCATTAGGAGTTCCTTTATTTATGACAAACATGCTAAAGTAATGCAAGGTACTCTTGAAAAGATGGGCCTATTTAATTTGTGAGAATTTAGTGCTTTAATCCATGTCTTTTCACATAAGTAAGCTAGCTTGTGCTGATGATGGAAAAAGACGCATGTCGACGATCAACATACAAGAGAATTTACTCCCAAAACTCAAATTTATTTCTCAAGACCTCCTGTCAGATCTTCTGTATGATTTATCTATTGTCCTTCATTTTCTTTGGAATTTTTCCATTGCTGTCTGACCAAAACTGGACTTCTCATTGGTTGGGTTTTTTGGCTCATCCTTTCTATATATAACTATGCCACCTTATTGAAATATTCATCAAAAGAGTAGACTTTAAGCTTAGCAAGCTTTTCTTTCTATCTCCCATTTTGCTAGAAACCACTAATTTATTAGAATGTTTGTTGCCCTGGGCACTCCTATTCAGCTTCTACCATGGAGGCCACAATACTACCTTGTGAGAGAGGTCACCAATGAAAAATTAAGTGCCTGGTGAAAAGGTGTGACCGCCTTGGCTTGGTTGCATTCAAGTGGGTACTTAGCCTAGACTACACTGACGATGAGAACCAGTTGAGGAGCAACTGCAACGTACTTTCCTACTTCTTCACTTCCCTACTTGACTTGAATGTGGCCAAGCCCATGATAATTGAATTATTCCACCAAATTTTTACTCTGAATTGATGGAAGGGCTCGAAAAAATTGTGCAGGTAACTATCCCTAGCGTTGGTATTCCAAGCGCCATGGATATCTGCAAGCATGTGGACTTTGAGGTAGACGTACCCTGGTTGCCCTTCCTTTCTGGCTTCCACACCATGGACCTTGAAGGGCATCATTCAATGTCTCTACCAATGACTACCTACCTATTGCAAGAGTACAGTGTGGAGCACGTTCTGAGGCTCGACTGAAGGAAGCACTTCGAGTTTCTGGTGTATAACCATAAAAACTAGGCTTGTAGTCTATGCTGCATCAAGCCTGTGTGTGTTGTGTGTTCACCCCCCTTTTGCATTGTGACCAAGAAGAAGAAGAAGGAGAAGAATGAAACTTGATGATGAGCCACTTTGTCTTTCTAGACAATGGTTGGAGGCATAGTTTCACTATTTTTTCCATGTTGCCTCCTTTTTGCTTCTTTTTTCTTTGTGACTTTTTTGGGTTCACTCAAGAGGGATTCATATTTAAATCTGAGCCTTGGGCTTGCATTAAATTGTAAATTTTTTATGAATATAATATAATACAAACTTTCTACTTTCTCTATGTTATTCTCATGGATTATAATCAAAATTAAAATGTATTTACATAATTTTTTACATATGGTACATAACTGCTAATTTTTTTTAAATAATTGCATATTTTAATGGAATAATTTAAGATAAATACTGTTCACTGGTATATCTAAAGCGTTACCTTCCATATCTTCAATTTCGTACACATTATTTTCTTTGTACCTACTAATTTGAAAGGGTCCCTTCCATAACACTTCAAATTTGGTATGTTGTCTTGGTTTTGTAGTGCGCTCATCGTACTTTAGTACTAGGCTCCCTTCCTTGAAATCTGGGTTGGAGGTCTTTTTATCAAACCACCACTTTACTATCTATTGGCGACCAATCATGGCTCCATGATATTTTTCTCTATCTTCTTCAAGTTTGAGGAGTTCCGCCAATAGTACTTCCATTCTTTCGCTTTCTTCAATCTCCAAGACTTTTAGTAGTTGCAAAGCAGGGATTTCTATGGAAACAAGTAAAACTACCTCTTTTATGTACACTAGTTCATAAGGGGAGGTCTTTAGGATCTGCTTGGGAGTAATCCAATCCGTCCACAGTGTAGCTCATAGGTGCTTGTGCCAATACCTTTGTCGCTCTGAACCAATGCACTTGATTAACCTAATTAGTTAATTTTTGGTTGAATCTACTAACTCATTTCCTTGTGGGTAGTAGTTTGATAAAGTTTTAAGGTAAACCCCATGTTTAATAGAAAAATATGACATCCCCAAACCTACAAAAGCTCGAGCATTGTCGGATATGATAATTTTTGGTGAACCAAATCTGGTTACTAGTTCTTCAAGGAAATTGATGATCTCACCCCTGTGTGGCATTATTTAGGGCTATGACCTCCGTGTACCTTGTGAAGTATGTGGTCTCCATAAGGATCCACTTATGGCCAGAATTGGAAATAGGATTTATCATTCCAACAAAATCCAAACCCCATTGAGCAAAGGGTTCCTTAATTACAATTGGGCTCAAAGGGAATGCATAATTCTTTCTTTTTCCAACAATTTTCAAACAAATAACTGTCACTAAGTACAATTTTGCACTAGGTGGTGTGCTTCAAAAAAATAGAGGGCCAATAATATCCTACTCACATTATCTTCAAAGCGATAGTCTTGGTGGAGAAATGTCCACCCTCAGGACTACTATGGAATTCAGTAATAACTCTTTCTTCCTGTGGCTTATCTAAGTACCAAAGTAGGACACCATCATAATTTCTCTTGAATAATATACCTTTAATTAATACATACCTAGTGCCTTGTAGTCGGTAGTATTGCCTTTTTTGGGCTGGAAAGTTGGTCGGGTAGTGCCCCTTTCTCATATACTGTGTTTGATCCACCACCCAAGACTCATCAAACGCGAACTAGTTCAAGTAGACCTGATCGGTCTCCTTTTCAGCTATGGAACTTGATTCCATTACAATGCATTAGCACAAACCTCTTCCCTAAACCAACTTTGTTGGTCTAATGTCCATATCATACTCTAGGATCTTGGTGATCTAATTTTCCCTCTTCTCGGTTATCTCACCTTCAGTTATATACTCCCGCACACTGGGATGTGCGACGAAAATAGTCATTTTATTGACCAACACCAAATGTCAAAACTTCTTTAGGCTTTTAACAATGGTGAAAGCCTATTTTTTGACAAAATTATACTTGGCCGCATAATCTTTAAGATTCCTTGAGTGAAATGCAATAAGATGCACTCTGTTATTTCCCTTGTCCTTCTGAGTAAGTACTGAAGCTATGCTATGTTGGCTGTTGTACACATAGACTAGGAAATCTTTAGAAAATTCTAGATTAGCCAACACTAGAGCAACAAAGATAGCTATCTTTGTTTGGTCAAAATTTTCTTTGCCTTCAGGGGTCTATTTGAAAATTAAGTTCTTTCTGAGCATCAATGTGATAGCTCTCGCAATGCCTACGAAATCTGAAATAAACCTACAAAATATTTTGATCTTTCCTAGAAAAGATTGTAGTCCCTTCTGATTTATTGGTAGGGGTAACTCCATTGTGGATCTGACCCTTTTTGGGTCTATTGCTATTCCCTCTTTTGACACTACAAAACCAAGTAGCTTACCTTGGGGAACTTCAAAAAAACATTTTTTGGGATTCAAAGAAATCTCAAACTGTTGAGACTTCTAGAAAACCTTTTCTAGATGATCAAAGTGGTCATCCTTTGACTTTGAAAATATGGTTAAGTCATCTAGATATGTGAGAATAATCAAATTAATTAATCCTCTAAAGGAAATATCCATTGCTCGTTGAAATGCCGCACCAGTATTTGAAAGTTTGAATGAAATTTTTGGGTATGCAAACGTTCCCCACATAGTGGTAAATGTTGTCTTAAGTTGGTTTCCTTCCTTTACATATACCTGGTTATAGTCTGAGAAACCATCAATAAATGAAAACATCTCCAATCTAGCCATAATCTCGAAAATCAACACAAAGCCTAATATCACCATTCTTTTTCTGAACTAGTAACAAATTTCACACCCTGGTGGAATGCTTAATTGGATATATGATCTTTGAATCGATCAATTTGGTGAGCTCCTGTGCCATGAATGCTTCAACCTTTGAATTGACTAGCCTTTGATTTTGTTAGATGGGCTTTGATCCTTCGGCCAAGTCAATGGTATGTTGAATTATGCACGGATCATACCCTTTGAGATCATCATAGGTCCATGCTATAACCCCATCTTATATGAAACATAGATCCTTTAGTCTTTCGTTGTCCTTTCACAAAACCTCCCTTTTGACTTTTAACTTTCTACTGCTTCTGACATCAAGCTCTTCATAGTCCCTCATATTCACAGTGAACCTTTGCTTGCCATTTCTTGCATCTTCATAGTCAAATATATTTTCAAAGGAGATTAAATCTCAAGGAAGCTTGTTGCCTTTTGACTGGATAATTTTCGCTTTGAGATATTTTGCTCCTAGTTGTGAATATGTGGAAGCTCCTCCTAATTTTTGTATAAAGAAAGCTATCTGAATGTCATCCTTGAATAATTTCTAGTTTTGATCTATTTTTGGGATTGCTGGTTAGACGATGACCTGTACTTCATTCTGCTTTATTGTTGAATCAAAAACTAGTTCAAATTGCAAACTAATAGAAGCCATCTTATCAGTGACATGGTTTTGAGATCAGGGAATAAAGTATTGAAAGCTTCAAAACTCTCAATCAAATCCCATATATGATGTCTGTATGACTTAATTCTTGTATTCTTTGCAACCGCTTGTCCACAAACCTGGCTCACAACTAATTTTGAATCTTTAAATGCTTGCATTTTATTTACACCCATTCATTCAGCAAGGATCAGACCATGGACCAAGGCATCATATTCCACATCATTGTGGATATGTGTAGGATCACCATGGAAAAAACAGGCCCTTAAGTGGCAAAAAATTCAGAAAAATCAGAGTTAGGCAACTTGATGTAAAAATTTGAATAAGTTATCTATATTATTTCAAAAATATGTAAGAATAGAATTTGTATAAAATTGAATGTAGTTTCTAAACTTACTAGGTTTGTTTAAAAAAATGAAAAACTATTTGGTGAAAATTTGAAATTTCAATGCAGTGGTACTTAAATTTTAGGGAAAAAATAAGAAGTAGGTGTTTGTCTGACCACCCTAATCACAATAAAATGATAATATTTTTTTATAAGATTTTAGATATAAGTAGATGACTCATGCCCCGATGTGATGCATATTTTTTTGTAATTTCTTTCCAAGTAAATAATTAATTATGATTTTTTTATTACAACTTTTTAGAAAATATAAAAACTCATATGTCTGACCACCTTAACTTGGTCAAAACTTCATGAAATTTATTTTTTCTTTTTTTAATCCTATATTATACGAAGCATAGAATGTGACGCATGTTTTGGATTAAAAAATATTGATACCATTTGAAAGCTATAGATGTTTTTCAATCAGCCTATCAATCAAGACTTTAGTCATAATTTGAATAGAAAATGAATAATAATTACTTATTAAACTCAAAGTAAAGTATACTTTATATTGGTGGAACGCTAAGAATCTCCTTTAAAAACGCTTTTCATTTCATCAATTTTGGGTAAAAAAATAGTCGTCAGCCACATACCCATCATATTGTCACTTTTTGGCCCATCATGATCTTGCACATACCCTTGTTCGACCATGAGAATTGAAAATAAAAATCTTTCAGGGTTTCCAATCCTATTGGGGACACCAGTTGGATACCCGCTCTAGAATCAACTTTGCATTTGATGCCATCAAAATATAAGGTCCATAGACGATTGTTACCCAAATCATATATTCCTATCGATCCTTTATCAATTTTGGAAAGACTTGATCATCTTCAAAGATCGCATAAGTGCTTAGTCTAGTCGCATGAAAGTTTCCAAACAGGTCAGATTCAATGAATTGGTTGAGCAGCACCTCTTCCTCGGGAGTCCGATCACTCGTGTCTTCATCTTCCAACATCTCTACACAATATCTGTTGCTTTGAGAGAAAGACGTATGTGCTACTTGAAAGCATAGGACTGCATTGTCTGCTATGTGTTTAAGATGTAAAGATTCAAAGAAAATCTTCATCTTCGCCCCATGCTTGGTTCTCAATATCAAGTGGGACCAATCAAGCACCAAATACCCGCCAAGCTTCTTAGTGAAATATCTTGAAAGACACATTCTTAAGACCAGGGGAATGTCTATCACCACTATTTCTTGTGTGACTGTTTGGCTTGGACATGAGAAGAGGGTTAAAGAGTTATATCTTTTATCTGACTAACGGTCAAAACCTTCTTCCCATCTAATTGCATGATTCCCTTCTCAAGGGGCTCATACTTAAGTTTCAAGGCATCAGCCACTTGCTTTTGCATGACCGTTATACTAGCCCCCGAATTAATCATGTTATTATGCAAAATCTTATCTCCAATAATAAGTGTTAAAAAGAAAGATGTGGGATTTGGCTTGCTTACCTCTTTCTCTTTTGCATTGTCTATGTCATTCACAAAAGTTGTGGCTTTCAAAGCTTGAGGGTCTGATGTGGATCCTTTGTCTCTATTTTAATCGCATGACAGAGTCGCATCCGTCTATGGTATTTTTTCTTCCTTCTTTAATGCTTCTTGAAGCAATATCTTTTGTTTAGGGATATATATGACATCCCAAAAAGATACATTGGTAGGGGTCTTCTTCAGTTGTTCCACCACCTTGAGTGTTCGGACTAGCTGGACCTTGGGCTTAAATGGTGGTATCTCTCTCATCTTTGGAGGAAAGTGATCCATCATGAATGGGCTTAGTATCTTGTTCATCTTCTTCTCTGGCAATAGTGGAGTCCGCGACTGATGAGTAGGTTAGCTTGTGGCCTATGGAGCCTACTTTTCTTGCAGCAGTGGTTGTCGTGGTTTAGCATGCGGTAGAGCTTGTTGCACATATTCTCCTGTGAGCCTTCTTTTGGATCTTGTACATTGTAGTCCAACCGTAATTGTGGAGTTCTAGTCATCAGAGCTTCATTCATGAATATTGCATCTTCTTCCTCCATCCATGAAAATAACACTTGATCAGGTGTAATATCCAACTCTTGCTCCAAGGACATTCCTTGCATTTATGCTTTGAAGCGGGCATTTTTCATTTTGAAAGACTCATATTCATCCACATTCAAAAGCATGCCCTTGTTTCTTTGTTCTACTATCTTTTTTTGCATATTTCCCCTTGGAAAATTTTAGGGCATATGACTATCACTACATGGGAAGCACCATACATTCTCATCTTTCATCAGATTGTTCTGGCCTAGGATTAATTCTTTACTCTAGCTATCCTTCACTGCCTGAAGTAGCATGGTGACTGGAACTATCTGGTTTGTAGACATCATTTTCTAACCTCCTCTAAAGGGTCCTTGGTACATGTTATATTTATAGGATGGCCTACTTCCACCATACATTTAAGTGGTCTGCTTTGGAGGTGTTGCTTGTTGTCATTTGATGAGAACCAACTCATTAGAAAAAGTCTGCATGAGACTCTTCATGTGGCTGATGTTCATTGCTACAGAAGAAGAGCCTGATTTGATAGGTTGTATGGAATGGTACACATACGTGGATTATGATATATCTGACATCAGTTGTGTAGTAGAAGTGGTTGGAGTAGCTTCTTCCCAAGGACTACCGAATATTTTTGCAAAAACAGGCATCAGAGGTCATGGTGGAAGTTTCCCAACATCGATCAAACTATTTTCCATGCGCACAACCAACTCGTATGCATCAGGTAAGATAAACCCCCATGCACGTTATGATCACCATGATATCTGAATTGAAAGCATTCAAGTAGAACATAAATTCCATTGCAATTGGAGGTCGGGTAGTCACATGAATATTTTCCTTCGTTATGTTATGTACCCTACATACCTCCGCTATATCTTGACGGTGTTTGGAGGGGATTTTAAAGTCTTCTCCAAAAAAATTTGGAATAGCCTTGAGGGAATTAGTAGGTATGGACAGCCATACGTCTGAGGACGTAGGTGGTTGTAGCGGACTACGACTATCCTAGGTTACAAAATTTCTAGGAGCAAGGGAAACCATATGAGCCATGGAGAATAGATTCCTATGAATCAGGTATTCTGATTTAGAAAGCTTGACCTCCAGGTGGAGAAGATAAGGCTCTAGATTCTAGGCCCTCACTCCTTTCTCTATTACTCCTTATAGGTGATACACAACCTATAAGTTTTCTTCTCCTAGGTACTGAGGCAGGTAACTAGGAGTACTAGAAATGGCCTCTTGAGGATGCTCTTGTTTGGACTATGGACATGAAACTTCCAACTTCTTTCCTTGGCCTGATTTAAGAAATATTTTTTACTTCTAAGTAAGTGTTCAAAAAACTTTGTGTCCCACCGGGCATGCCAAAAAAAAAGAACTATTGATCATCAAAGCTTGCGCCTCTCTGACAATCTTATGGGAAATTTAGCAAGTGGGGGATTGATTTGCACCTCACTAAATACCTCTAATATTTTTATAGAAATTCAGCTCTTCTTTGAGTTTTGGAGAAAAGGGTAGAAGAAAATGTAAACATAAAACAAGAAAATGGTGATGCACCCAAGGTTTTATAACATTTGAAACCCAATCTTTCCTATGAATGATATTTTAGACACAAAATGCCACAACCCTTCGTTTTGGGGAAGAGAACGAACAACAAAGGCTATTTACAAGCATAGTGTATCCTTTCAAATATCTCCACAGGAAATGTTCAGTAAGGTTCGATCAAACATAGAGATTTCCAATGTTAACAAAAAAGCATTCAAAAATTGGATAAACTCTCTCTTCTTACAACATAATATAACAAAACAACAACCCTTCAGAAAAATAGAGAAGTTCACAGACATCGTCCAAATTTCACAGGTTATTATCCTACCATATAAGCTCACAGCATGGAAATCAACAACTCAAACTACTTGAATTCAACTTAACACAATGTTTCATTCTGAAGGAAAACATAAAAAAATAACTTGATAAAGGCCATAACATGCATAGTCTCAAATATTTCTTCCAAATGGATTTTAAAATAGAGGTCAGATGCCAATCCAATAATAGTTTGAGCACAAAAAATATAACATGCCAGAGAAAAGCATTTTTTCTAATTCTACTTTTGAAAGTAGTTCTATGACTTCAGAAAACTAAAGAAACTTTTCCTCAGAAAAAGGAAACTAAAACTTGGAACTTTTTAGGAAAAAAATCCTTTTTTGTTGCTACCTCCCATTTATAGCTGAAAAAAGAGAAGATCGTTGTGACATTCCAAAAGTAATTGCTGCTAGATGTTGGCATTTGATAGCTCATGATAATAGTGTAGATCTTTAATTAGGTCATGACAATATTTTCTCATCAATTTTTAATTGCCACATTAATTCCCTTTAGATATTAGGCAAAGATCGTTATTTGAAAATGATTAGATCCTAGAAAATAGCCTAGCAAAAGTCTAGTTGACCAATCATGTAGCCCGATAGCGTTGAATCAAATTTTCCATCCCAAAATCCAAAAATAAATCCAACAAGCTCTAACACACTTCAAAATAGATCGCTTCATAAAAGTGAAAACTTCTTGTAGCAAAGAGATGATGTGTCAAGCAAATGGGTATTCTCAGACTTTGTGAAAATCATCCTTGAGAAAATATCTATTGAGCTGACATGTGTCCTGGCTCTCTCTCGAAAGGAAGGCGATAAATGAAAGCCTTGCAGCCACTACGTAGCTCATTATGCACCTTTCCAAACAACTTTACTTTGAGTTTTAACACATCCAAATCCAAAAACATATAAAAGCCGAAAATAAAAAAATGATTAAGGAAAAAATGCTTCACACTTGATAAAGCTACTATAAAGAATAAGTACCCATTACCACGCATTGATAATCTATTTAATCAAATGAGGGGAGTTGTATTTTCTAAGATAGACCTGAGATCTGGATACCACCAATTGAGTTCAATTAAGGATGAAGAAATCTTTAAGACTATGTTCAAAAGTATATATGGACACTATGAGTTTATAGTTCTACCCTTTAGTTTAAAAAATGCACTTGCAACATTTATGAACCTTACAAATAGTGTATTTAGGGAATTTCTAGATTTTGTCTTGATTTTTCTAGATGACATTTTTATTTACTCAAAGAATGAGGAGGATCATTGTAGGCAATTAGAGATAGTAATACAATGACATAGAGAACACAAGTTGTATGGAAAGATCTCTAAGTGTACCTTCTTCTAGAAGAGAGTGCATTATCTTGGACATGTAATGTAGGCAGATGGAATTACAATAGATCCATCTAAGATCATGGTAGTTATTGAATGAACAGTACCCAAGAATGTATCAGAGGTTAGAAATTTTATGGGCCGAGTAGGGTAATATAGAAACTTTGTTGCAAACTTCTCCAAATTAGGTTTTTTGATCACTTCTTTGTGAAGGAAAGGGAAGAATTTTGAGTGGACAAAGAAATACCAAGTAGCCTTTGACCTACTCAAAGAGAGATTGACTATGAAATTGATTTTTAAACTACCAGATCCTGAGGGTGACCTTACTCTTATCATAGATGCATTAGGAGATGGCTTGGGAGGTGTGTTAATGCAATATGGGAAAATAATTTCTTATGAATCAAGGAAGTTGAAACCTGATGAGAAGAATTATGCATCACATGATTTAGAGTTAGAAATTGTGGTTCACATATTGCAAATGTGGAGGCATTACTTGTTAGGGAAACCCTTTGAAATGAAAACTACTCATCATGAGTTTAAGTATCTATTCACTCAACCTAATCTGAATTCAAGGAAGAGGATATGGTTGGAGTTAATGTTGGATTATGACTTAAACATCAATTACATCAAAGGAAAGGAGAATCGAGTTGCCAATTCCTTGAGTTGAAGACATCATATTACTTCAATAGTGACAATTCAAACTAAATATAAGGTCAAGTTTTGCAGAAATGTAAAGAGGAGAGTAGTATATGCAAGTCAAGAAAGCACTCACTACCAATTTGCATGATGCTAGGTATGAAGGTTTTTATTTTGAACCTAGTGGTATACTTAGGTATAAGGAGATAATGTATGTACCTGACTTAGAAGAGTTGAGAAATATGGTATGGGAAGAAGTACATGAGGCACCATACTCCGGACACCCTGGTGTGACAAAAATGATGGCGGATTTAAAGCCAATATATTTTTGGAAGGGGATGAAAGGAGATGATGCTAGAATTGTGGCTAGGTGTCTTAAATTTCAAAGGGTGAAAGATGAGCATCATCATCCTGCAAATTTGTTATACCCGCATGATATTCTAGAGAGGAAGTGGCAAGTCATAAGTATTGACTTTGTGCAAGGATTTCCTATGTCAGGGAATAAGCATAATTCCATTCTTGTGGTTGTGGATAAGCTTACCAATATAGCACATTTCATACCCAAGAATCTAACTAATGGAGCACCTATCATAGCAAGAAAATTTGTGCAAGAAGTGTTTAGGTTGCATGGGATTCTTGAGAATATTATCTTGGATAGGGATGCACGAGTCACTTCTAGTTTGGAAAACTTTATGTTTTGCACTTGGGACTCAACTAAATGTTAGCTCAACATATCATCTAGAAATGGATGGGAAAACTAAAAGTGTGAATCAAGTATTAGAAGACCTACTTAGAATGCATTGCATGGATACACAGTACAAGTGGGAAGACTACTTACCTTTAGTGGAATTCGCTTACAACAATTCTTACAATTTTGTAATAAAGATGACTCCTTTCGAAGCGTTATATAGTTGAAAGTTTTGAACTCCTATAAGTTGGGATCAACTTGAGGATAGAGTGAGTCTTGGGCCAGAGATGTTGCCTAAAATGGAAGAGAAAGTGAAAATTGTTAAGCAAAGGTTGGCTAAAGCTAACAACAGAGAGAAAAACTATGTTGATGGTAAGACAGTGCCTCAAAATTTTGTCATAGGTGATAAGGTGTTGTTGAGAGTGAAACCTCACAAGAGTTCCATTAAATTTGGGAAGTCTTCCAAATTAGCCCCATACTAGGTAGGACCTTTTGAGATTCTTTAGGAAGTGAATCTGGTAGCTTACAGAATTGCGTTGCAACTAGCTCTTGCTAGGATGCATAACGTCTTTCATGTTTCTTAACTAAAGAAGTATATACTAGGTGCTAATCATGTGATTGATTGGAATAGTTTATAGGTATAGGACCCAAGAGTGGTAACTCTCAAGCCCATTAAGGTGCTCAAAAAATGTAAGCTTCATTTGGATAATAGGGAGGTTCTCTAATGCAAAGTCTAGTGGGACCAATATGTGGAAGACTCTGCCACCTAGGAAGACTATCCTAAGATACACCAAAAATTTCCACATTTTTTAGATCCATTTGAGAGTACTTGAAACAATATGTTGTTTGTTTTATAGTTTATGTTGCAACATAAAAATCATCAAGGATGATGATTCACAAGGGGGGAGTATGTTACACCCCGATTGTGTATTTACTATTTACTATTACTATGTAGGGTAAATGTGAATGTAACTTGAATTATAAATGAGAATAAATTGTGCTTACACTTTGATATCAGCGAATTATGAATAAATGTTATTTCATTTAATGATATGTGGAGAAATGCATTTATGTGAAATGGATTGTTATTGAATTATTTATTCTAACTATGGAGAAATATTATGTGTAATGCATATTTTGTTGAACAACTGAATACTGTAGGAATGTGTTAGTTGATGCAGGTATATGTCCAATCCTCTAGGTGGAGGGGAAGTATCATTCAAGAGAAGATATTGGTAGGGTAACCAGTAACATAACCTATGTTACCTTACACAAAAACTCATAGTAGAATTATTGATTCAAGTTATTACGTTGAGAATTGGTAAGTCATCCTTAGTATGATTTGTTGCATTAGTAAGGGGTTTGATTACTATTGAATCCATGCTTGGATGATGTTCATATAGTAGAGCTTATGAGTTATTTCCTATATTACTATGTTACATATTTACAAGGTGAACACACGTGGGATGTATGCATATGTATACATATGCATGTCAACGATAGACCATATGCATGAAGAAACATGTACATGAGAGTACATAGGTTGGCGTACCTATGAACACTTATAAATGGGTTTCTTATGAATATGGAACTATCGAATGGACAATACGACATGTATGCATATATGTATGAATATATCACATTTATGTACTTATCAATACAATGGTAATTGGGTATGTGCTTGTTTGTGCAATTGATTGTGTATATATATAAGATATATAGATATATCCATATGTATACATTTATTCATACACACATATGATTGGAAAATGGATATTCCCATACGAATGTATCGACATATGTATACGTACATATACATGTACATAGAGGAATATATATATATATATATATATATATATATATATATATATATATATATATATATATATATATATATATATATATATATATATATATAAAGTCGATATGGTTGTTATTATTATGTGAATTTTAACTCATTTGTATTTCATTGGTATATTGAATGTATACATACTCATTTGACATGAGATATATATATTAATATATATACATGTACATATATATATCTGTGTGTGTGTGTGTGTGTGAAGTAACATAATTATATATATATATATATATATAATGCTTGGAGGCTGAATATGTATATACTTAGAGGCCGATTTATATATATAAACATGGGCTGATTTGTATATGATATATGCAAAGCATTTAAAAAGGTGGATTATTTCATATATGAACATTGAATAAAGATTGATTCTAAGACAAAATATTGCACAAAAATTAATTCGATATGGAAAATAAACCATAGTTGATACTATGGAATGCATCTTTAAGTTGTTAATTAGTGAATTATACAACATTAGACATTTTATCATAAAGTGATGAAATAAATACCAACAAAAAAATAAAGTGAAACACATGAGAATAGGAAGTATGAACAACAAGATAAAAATTGGTCAAAGCACCATAAAGTATGCCATTTGTGAGAGTTAACTCATCTCCTTGTTGCTCAAGTGAACTATGACCAAGTTGATAATGCTTGAGTTTTTCCTATAGACTAAATACTGTTTCATAGAGAATAATCATGCCAAAGTAATAGGGGAATGGCCGCATATTTGGTGCCAAGTTATGAAAGTTCTTTTATCTATAGAAGTCTATTTAGAATGGAGATCGACTATCATCATATGAACATGTGCATTTTGGAATAAGTCTTTTGCTATTTTCATTTGGATTGGTCGACTTATAGCATTATTTGGTAAGTTTGTATTTAGTTTTTTTCCAACTTTTAACTATGAATAATTAGTCAACTTGCACAGAAACTTATGTCAGTTTACATGCCTTTTCTATAGGTTGTGAAATCTCCTTTTTTCTTTATAAACAAAGAGGTTGACACTGTCATTTGGGATGCACTAATCTGCATTATTCTGCTATTACATTTTGGTGTATTTTGTGAGATCTCTAAGTATTTGGTGAAGAGCTATATTGTGTGAGTTATATTTGTGAGAGCATATTAACAACTTGTGAGTGGAGCCTTATTGAAGTATTGCTAGAAGAGGTCTAAGTGAAGCTATTAAGCTATTGTTGGAAGGTTGTGTGTTAAGGTAGTCAAGTGGTTAAGTGTATTATAGAATGAGGATCTACTATTCCTTTATTTTCTTTGTTTATGAAAGATTGAATCTTGAATGCTTTGTTTGAACTACTTGAGATTACTTGCATTAAGAAAACATAACATTTTCTTTGCAAAGGAAAAAGAAGTTTTTTTATACTTTTCTATGAAAGTTCTTGTAATTAGTCTGTAATAGGAGAAGTTGTTTTTCATGGGTATTGTTATACTAGACATGATTAAATAAGGATAGCTTAATGGTTATTCATAGCTAAAGTTACTTGATTATATTAGATAGCTAGTGGGTTACTCCTGGGATAGATTGTCCATTGAAGGGAGGGAACTTATTCATATGCTTTGTGAGTAGAAATACCATGAGTTTGTGGAAAAAGGGATAGGTTATTTCTAGGGTTAAATATTACCCATTGGAGGAAATACCTATTCATAGATTATAGTGGCCTTAAGTCAAATCGAGCTTCAATAGTGTAAGTGAATAGGATGACTATCACTCAAAGTACTAAGTGAGAACACTCTGGCCAAAGTAGTATGATTGTCTTTGGCTCCACTGTTAGTTCATTGTGTCCATGTAGTGCATGCTAGTTCTAGATTGTCGGGTTACAAGTTCTAGTCATGTAGGACACAACACTAAGCTCAAAGTGGTTGTCGTACGAGGTTACTCCACCAATCTCTTCCTTGAAGGGTAGGGACATCTATCTCATGATCGATGTGTGAGGGACCGCATATGAGTCTATGGTTGGTGGAAAAACACTTGATTGATGCATCTCCTCCTCAACATGAGACAAAATACCAAAATTTGAAAGGCGGAACCTGGGCTATCTATATCTATTGCCTTGAAGCTCAGTTGAGCTATGTATGTACTTGTACACATTCTTGGAATATTGTAATTTGTGAAATTATTACATTGAAATGGAATCCGCGATGAATATTTTTATGACATCTATGTTCATTTTTTCTCAATAAAGAAAAGAAAATGTTTATTGAAATAGTTAGTTACATAGTTTATTTACTTGCAAAGTGAAAACTTAGGAAAATTTACTTCAGTAAATGAATGGCATGTTACAAAGGCTTGCATAGAAAAATATACATCTTTAAATTGTCTCCACTAAATCCATGCTAACATCCATATCTCCCATGCTAATATTTATTCTATTCCCCTTATCTATTTTCCTCTTATCCATTTTGAGAGCACACTTTTGTCCTTTGAACTCGCTTGTCCTCTCGAGGGGGCATGTTGTTACCTCCTTGTCATCCTTCCTCATCCTATTTACACTAGGGCATATTTTGAATTGAATTTCTTTGACACAACATGATAAACTACATTGTATCAAAGAGGGGAAAAATGTAGACACTAAAAATTCTCCTAGGCCTGCAACTTTATTAAATCCCCTTTCATCCTTGATAATTAAATAATTTTAATTATTTAATTATTGTCCAAAGTCATTAAATCTTTTATTAATTAAATAACTTAAATTATTTAATTAATTCATTTTATCTTTCTATTTCCTCTTTTGATTAACTAAATAAATGGTTATTTATTTAATTACTCCATTAATTTCCTTGTCTTCTGTAATTAAATAAATTATATTTACATAATTATTTATCACTCTCTACTACAATTAAATAATTATTTCAATTATTTAATTATTCATTATCCTCTTCTTCCATAAATTAAATAAATTGTATATATTTAATAAACTAATTTTTCTTTTTCCTCCAGGATAATTGTTTCCAATTATCTTATTGAAAAAATCAGCTTTTCCCTCCACTATTAAATAATTATTTTAATTATTTAGTAACTTGTCTTTTTCCTCCGCTTTTTAATGAGATAATTGTTTCAAATTATTTTATTTAAAAAGTCATCTTTTTCCCTATTCATCTATAACGAAATAATTATTTTAATTATTTAATTATTCATTTAGCTTTTTACCATAAATTAATTAGATTTTATTTTATTAATGACTTGCCTTTTTCTCCCACTTTTTTGAATTAAATTATATTTAATTTTAAAAAATCAATTTTCCCTTTTGCCTCTATAATTAAATGATGTTTCCATTATTTAATTATTCGCTTTCCCATTCAAACTAAGTGATTTTCTTAGTTCCTCTCCCATCTTCTATAAAAGATGCCTTTCGTGGTCATTTTGATATATCCAAAATTCATACTGAGACAATAATCTTTGAAGTTTTACTAGCATAGGCATAGGCTATTATTGCAATTTATAATCTAAGGGCATTAATCATTTAAAATAAAAATGGAGAAGGGTAATAGAGGTTAATCAATGTAGGCTTGAAGCTTTGGTAATATCGTTTTACTTTTTTACAATTTTATCTTCCTTTGTTCTTTATTACTTGATTAAGATTATTAGGATTATTGTTTAATGTTGTATTATCATTGATCCCAATTATTTAACTCTAATTCCAACAATGTACATTCTAGAACCTAGGCTAACTTTACACACTAGAAAAATATTTAATATTTTTCCATGTTTATCCTTATCTTGTTTCTCTCATTTAATTTTTCCTTTCTCATTTAATGATTGTGATCATTTCAATAGGGTGCTAAAAATTACAATACTTTGGAATTAAAACTAGTGTGAAGGATATAAAGTATGAAACTATAAATATAGATTGTTTAAAAAACTAAAATATTACAATAGATTTAGTGCCTAATGCGATAAAATGAAATTATCAAAAAGAAAAATAGCATTAAAAGAGCTCAATAAATATTAATTGATATACAAATACATGGTAGGTGACTGAGCGTATATAGACAATCTAAAAGGTATGAGATGTCAAGATTAACAAATATAAAATGTACACCAAAAATATCTATATCTAGTAAGTGTAACTTATTATAGAATTAGATGACATCTCACCTCACATGACTCACTAAAATAACCTAATCAATCTTAAAAAGTGTACGAAAAATAAATATCACCTAAATAGATGGAAATATAAATCTATTCTAACAATAAATTCTAATTAACACTATAACTCATAGATATATATATTTCCAATACTTATATTGATAAAAAATCGAGGGTTCCATCTCTACTAATGTATCACATTAACAAGTTTGTGATCCCCTCTCAATAGTATAGCACTTGTCACCAAGCAATGTTGTTAGTTCTTCTTGTTTGTGCTTGGTCTTGATAAACTTTGTTTTATTGCTTCATCTTATTATTGTTTATGTTTATATATATATATATATATATATATATATATATATATATATATATATATATATATATATATAATGAACTTAGTATCACATTGAAATTCATGGGTTATATATATAAAGATTTTAAAATTGACAAATTTGAAATGACAAAATATCTAAAAAATGTATACACTTTATAACACATTTAGATAGCACATAATAAATTTAAGATTAAATCTTATATATTTGTATCTTGTTTATTTATATTGACAAAAGTAATCTTTGTATTTAAAAATGACACATAAAATCTTCACAAAATTATAACATTCAAATCTAACAATTTTTTTTATTATTTAATATCTCTATTCAAAATTATATTTTTAATCATCAAATTTAACTTACTTAAATAATTATTAAGTTTTGTAACAGTATAGTTTATTCAATAGTCTTTATTAACTTGACCTAGCATGTTGACAGATTAATAGAAAGGTGTATACCACCGTTTATGTAGAAAAGAATAATAATAGTATAAAGCAAAAGTCATATTTTCATCCTCTCATAACATATTTTACAAGTCCAGGAATATGACAGTTAAGGAAATAGTGTTTCCAATCTATGCTCTTAACATCAAAGTTGAAATTCTCCTGATCTCTCTCAGACATTTCGTTCCACAAATCTTCCGTATTTGAGATGTCGAACCTGTCAATCATGACAACCAAGAACTTCAGATTTCACGGCAAAGACATTCAAACAAATAGTTTATACATGACAATAAAGAGAAGTTTGTTTGTAACATACGTTCCCTTGAAGAAAAGAAAGGGTTCGTAGATTTGAGCGAGCTTCAATGCCAAGTTGTACTTCTCAAGTAGAAGAGTGTAAAGTGGTTGCAGCTCGAGGTAGCCTAGCAGAAGCTTATCCACAACATACAGTATCTGCCATATTCATTTCATGCCTTAGTCATCAAAATCGAAAGCTGCAACGAAATGCAAACTAATAATGTTTTATTACCTGGAGAGGGATTCGGTAATAGAGAGTCATGTATAATTTGAAGTTGGTCATGGTTTCTAGAGAGCGTAATTTTTACACTTTGACAATACTCCCATTCCTAGATGTGCACGGATGTGCTGAAAAGTAGTCATAACTGGCATCGACAATCTCACTGTACTTCAATGGGTTTACATTTGACGAAGCATTCATTGCTATCGATGATATCATGCAATTAGCAACCATGTCCACCAGAATCTGATTCAGCCAAGAACAAAGTGTAACATATCATAATTTTAAAAAAAATTCAGTTGCAATTGGAATATGGCAAATTCACCGTCAACAATTCATCAACGGAAAATTCACTGCCAACAATTCATCGTGGGAAAATTCACCATCATAATAATTCACCGCGTGAAAAATTAATTGCATGAATTTTTGGTGGTTGATTTTCCATTGCGGTGAATTGCTCGTGGCAGTCAATTTTTCCGTGGTTAATTGTTGACAGTGAATTTTCCTAAAACTGTTGCAATCACATCACCTCACAACAGGAGTAAGATATCTAAAATATAAAATCAATGTATATATATTTGAGCTTCACATCCAGCACAAGATGTGGACCACCCAGGAAGAATGAGATTTGTCCTTTCCATATCCTATGATCACAGGGTCAATCATCCTATAGCCATGTAGAAATAAACGTTATATATCAGCACAATAGCAATTCCCACTCATAAATTAAAGGAGCAACCATTAGAGCATCCAGACAAGTGTATGGGAAATCACAAAAAGCACCAACCAACATTTACATGGGATGTTTCATCAATTCGTTTAATCTTTCTGATCCTAATTTCGATTGGATGTTATGTTTAATGTATTGATGTTTTAAGTTGGTTAATTGAAGTTGATGTTCTTGGTTGGATAGTTAGTTGTCTAAGAAAAGGGAAAGCATGTATTGAAATGTAATTGTAATTTTATAAAGTAATAATTTATTGTTTCTATTCTACATAATCATAGTGTACTCTTTTTTTTTATGGTCTTAGTTGCTGGTTAGGCAGGGGATAGAAAAATAGAGAACACAGAATTACTACAGAGAAAAACCAAAACAAAACAGAGGAGTTGAAAACAAAGTTTTTATTTCTCTGATTATTCTAAATTAGTTACATGTACCCACAGATTTATAGAGGTCTTTCAAAGAAACAGTTGAGAATCAAAGCTAAAAATAGTTGCTTTAAAACTGTTTTAAAGCCGCTTTAAGAAAAAAGCTAAAGCAATAAGAAAAAACATATGTAGTACCTAACTAGCAGTTGAATGCAAAGGCATGCGACAATCAGCTAATAGAGAGGAGACCTACCTGCATTGGCCGAGGCGTTTGTGAATTGAGGAGGTTGTAGCTTTTTATTTGCATGGAAATGTGATCGTGAATGAAATAGATGAGTTAGATTGTATGAATCAAGTAATCACAAAGAACATTTTGTATAAATTCTATTTATACTATTAGAAAATTTGGAAATCAATTTTTAAATTTGTTTAAAAGTGGGAACTTAAAAATTAAATTAAATATTAATTTAAAATAATTGTTTCTTCTAGCAAGAATATTTGAATTTTATTTTTAATGGCAACAGATGCACATGTATATTGTCACTTTTTGTGTAGCCTATTGAATCAATTAATCATTTATTTTTGAAGTTAATAGAAGCTTTTTTGTAAGGGTCATCACGCATGTGTGTATTTTTAAAAATTAGACAAAAAAAGTACACATTTTTTCCATGAAAGGAAGATGTTCAATATTGAGTACTTTTTATAATTAGTATATTTCTATAGTTTTGGAAATTAAAGTTTTAGTATGCATATGTTTCTTGACAAGAGATGGAAATTCGCTATAGGCATTTCCACTTGTAATTCTATTGCTATCTAGACAAGTGGTGACACCAATTTGTATCTAACAATTGGTTTCCCAATTGAAGATTCAACCTAGATTATTTGCCACTAAATGTTATAGACAAAATAGGGAAATTGTAAAACAACTCCTAAAAGAATAGTTAAAAATTATAGGTAAATCATAGATGAGCTAGAATCCACAGTAAACATTTTCATAGAGCACAAGTATTATGGATTACAACGTAATTGAGAATAGAAAAATCCACTTTAAAATGAATGATTGCATAGTGCAATTGGAGAGTCAAAATAGATAATGTTGCAGGAGGGGAAAGTTCAGTACAAAATATCCAAGACAATATAGTGATTCAGTTACATTTTGAAAAGAGCCATTTTGGCACTATACATATGTTGCACATATTACATGATTAAATGTTGGCCTCTCAACAAATAGAAACTTCAAACAAATAGCACATAGGCTAAAGATGCGACCACTTGGTAGTATGTAAGAAACATGTTACAAACCATGTTTTCTATACATGTATCTATGTGAGAAAATATATATGGAATGAAAAGGAAAAACAAAAAACCCATGCTCATTGTCCACCCTTCCATATTGGCATCATGGAGCCCCGAGGACCCTAGCCAAACCCCCAAGCAAAAGCAATATGAAATGCCCACTGGAAATTTTGTGGAGTTCCATCTTTTGGAATTGTCATCTATGCTTTAGCCTAACATCTACAAATAGAAGAGAAAGGTATGTCAATGGACGGGGAAAGAAGATGAGTGAGGGAGGATCAAAGATTAGTAAATATATAGAAAAAATAAATAAACACAATTAGAAAGTAGAAATGGCGAATAATATTTGCAAGGTGGTCATGAGATCTATTTATTGATTATGGAGAAGTTTTGCACTTACATGTATTGTTGGTTATGCTTGAGAACCAGAAGGAGGATTGGATTGAGTTGTTAGAGTGTCAAGAACGATTTGGAACTTACACAACACATCAATGTTCAACCCCTGAAACCTGCTATGAAAATGAACAATAAGCAGAGAACGAAAGATATAAACAATAAATTAATCATTTATGCAAAATACCCAAGCAAAACGGCTTACTGATTGCGTAGCCCAACAATTTGAATAACCTCCAACCTGCCAAAAGATGGAGCTAAATGTGATGAATTTAACAATAGCGCACGTTATCAAAGCAACACCACAATGGGTTTTCCAAGAATACTTCATGAAAGTATACTCTCCCAAACGACAACATTCAATATTGCATTTACATACATATATATACATGTATACGTATATTGGATGGCAACATGTGAACATATATATATATATATATAAATTAAGTATATATATAATATATATATATAAAATGCAATATATATATATATAAATGCATGTATATATATATATATATATATATGTATGTATAGATATATATACATGTAATGCAACTTAATCAAAATACACTTTCCCACACTACTACATTCAATATTGGATTTACTTCAACCAAACGCATTTACTTTGTCCACCACCATAGTACAACAACAATAAAATGCATTAGGGCTTGGGCAAGAAAATACTTAGCATATACAATTATTCTATTTCTCAGGATGGTACAAAGAAGCAGTTCAATCAATGTGCAAATTTATATATGCAAAGAGAAGAATAACTTACCTAGCAATTAACAATATACAATAACCTATTTCTAAGGATTTACACTTAAATGAATTAGAATGCTTGAAACATGCACAAAGTAGAGAATGTAGCAATGTGGGAAAGTATACACCAGAATATGCAAGAAAATATTTTTATTTCAGTTGCATTCTGAGAATAGGAATTCTATTATTATGAATATGTGGTCCAAAATATGCAAGAAAATAGGTTTATTCAGTTACATTGTCAGAGGTCTATTCTTAGAAAATAGAAAGTTCAAAAAAATAGTGTATCAACTAAAGATATAAAGTTCAACAAATTCAATGAGTCTTTCAACAATGCAATTTAATCAATATACTTCCTCACAGATTTTGCAGCACATGAGTTTTGAAACCCTCCAACCTGCTATCAAAAGAAACAATAAAAAGAGACTAAAAGGCATGAACAATAAATTAAACATTAATGCAAAGTACCCATTATACATATACACATATATATCCATGTAGATATACATGTAATCCAGTATACGTATACATGTATATATATGTATACATGCATATATATATACATGCATATATATATATATATATATATATATATATATATATATATATATATACTATATATATATATATATATATATATATATATATATATATACATATATATGTACATATATATATATACATTACATATATATATATATATATATACATATATATATATATATGCCACTTCACTTCTCTCCTCTCTTTCTATATCTTTGTCTCTCTCTATATATGCATGTAATATGTCTCTCTTTCTCTACATGCATATATATATATACACATGCATATATATATATATATATATATATATGCATGTATATATATATATATGCATGTATATATATATATATGCATATATATATATATATATGCATATATATACTGTACGTCATGCTATATGAGTGGTTTGCATAGATGGTTAATTTATTGTCTATGTGTCCTTGTCAAAATGATTGTATCTTTGTCATTATACCCATTATGGAGATTTGAAAGAGATTATCATTCTGTATGGATGAAGGAATTGCAATTAAATGTCCTTTCTTTCCCTAGAAAATATGCTGAGGGTTAGTAATTTGTTTGTCGTTGGTTTATGGTTTTGGCTATATGTGTCTATTGACCAATGAGGAATATTTAGGTAAATTCTTTGTTTAAGAGGAAAGCTCCACGCTTTTAGTAAAAGCCCTGGACAAGTCTTGTCTATTTTTCTAAAAGCATGAATTATAAAATAGCTACTAGATAGTAAATCCTATTTATGGTTGGCTTGATGGAAGCCTTGTTCAAAAAGATATAACAAGAAGACATTAACAATATATTAATCATCTATGCAAAACACCCATGTTAAAAAGAGTATAACCCCACAAACCTCATTTAAAATTCCACATGCGTTGTGTCGTACTAAATACTATAGAGTAATAGAGAAATTGTAAAAGCAGTATTAGAATAAGACAAACAAGTGCAATAAAAGAAAATTCATATCATCACAGTACATGGATAGAATGGTTAAGGAAAATATATTTTGAAGTCTTTGAAAAGATCAATGCATTTCTACTTGCACCTTTATATATATGTATGTATGTTTCACTAATAGTTCTCTTACAATTTCCCCATTTTTCTATAATACTCAATGGAAAATAATGCAGTTATTGTTATACAATTCCTCTATTTGCTAGCATAGTACAAAGAAGGTGGGAATAAAAGAAAAATGAAAACCATGGGAACCATGGGAACTCAATGAATTTTCAAATGTATAGAGGAAAAGGGAAGAATAAACTACATAGCCATTTAGAATCTATAGTGTCCTCTTTGTAAGGATTTGAAGTGAAATCAATTAGAGGGATTCGAAGGAACTAATTGTACAAAATGTGTAGCACCAAAGATGCATAGAGTGTATATATGTGTCTACATATGTGTCACCATTCGATCATACTTACACGGTGAGCTGAAATGGGTTTGGTTGTTTGCTAGTTGTCAAATTTTTGATTCAATGAGATCAAATCTCTTAAGTGTACAATAAAGACCCCAAGAACACATATGCAGAAATGGGAACTTATGCCTTTATCACCAAATTAAGTGGGTTGTTATGTTGTTGTTGCCAAGAAATATGGACAATGATAGTCTATACCCTGTTGTTCATTTGTTGTTTGCAGGTATCTCTGTGCCCTTTTCGTGTTATAGCCATTAACATAGGAGTAATTGCAGATTAAGAGTAGTTTTTTGGCTATGAAGTATTATTCTAATAGCTCTTTTAGAATTTATTTATTCATTTAGGTTGACTAGAAAAGAGTATAAGTTGAATTTTTAATTCACAACTCAATTCTTATGCAAATTGCTTATCTTATATTAATATGTTTAACATGGGCTTTAAGATATAACATAAAGAGAATAACTATTGCAGTCAAGTACATGTATAAATTTGTGCATGATTATTTATATAAAGAAGCAAATATATAGAGGGTATGTAGCCATGGAGGGAAGGGGAAATTTATTGTATAAAATAGGAAAATATAAATATGTAAAAAAAACCTTGTTGACAATTAGAGTTGTGGGAATCTTTCTAGCACCAATTATTGAATACATGGGCTGCATATTTGCTTGTTGATCTATCTTTGTATTGAGCACAAAATCATACAACTACAAAGCAACATTTTGTATTGTATATATCAGAATGCATGCATGAAATTAGATAAGTAAGGAATGGGGAAAAGGCATTGTGGAATGACCCACCATAAGAATAGTAGTGAAGGTGTTGCATGGTGTGGATGGGGAAAGCTGCGGAGCTCTCCAAACCGGCACGCAAGGGAGGTGCATATCAGTTTCTTTGAAAACTCTTCTATGAAACAAACACCAGAGTTTTTTATTTCACAAGGCAACCAAAATAGTTGATATCGTTATATTAGAACAATGAATATTATCAATTGGCATATGAGCGAACACCTACCATTTTTTGTCTGTTGAGTAGGGCACGATGAGGAAACCACGAAGGCAATAAAATCCATTGTCATTGTGGACATGCTCGAGCAAGCCAAGAAAAATAACATGGAATTTTATCATGTATCATGGAAAAGAAAATCAATGTACACAACACTATATATTTATGAATGTAATATATAGGAACAGTAAAACAGGGAAATGACGGGAAATGAATTTTGCACGCAAAGATTTGTAGCAATTTGAATCAAATAAAGCCAATACAAAAGATAACAGGAAGACATTTAAATTTGTGGAAGGAAATCATGGAGGAAGTATGTGAGAAGTAAACGTATATAGGCTATCAGAACAGAAAACACAACATTGTTGGAGGATTCCAAACTTATTAATCAAATGGAAGACAATTTTTTTGAAAATGCATCTACAACATGTGCATATAAAGGTTAATATATTGGAATGTTGCAAAGACGTTATTTACTTATAAAACTTTTATTTTCTAGTTATTGTTGGTTCCAATTTCCATGCATCTTAGACAACTAGAGTTGTATGTATTTTCATATCTATTAATGTGTAACAACTGTAACTATATGTTTACACCACTGTATGTTAAAATAAGTTGTAAGAGTATTGTAGGTATACCAATAAATAGTTGAATTCATGGAATTTTGAAACACTTAAACAAATATGGGAAAATGGAATATACAAAAGAGTGTATTGGTTTGAATTCCATATAGTAGAAGCATCACACAATGAAATCTTAGATGAAGAAGTCGACAATTTAATAGAATAGAATCATGAAAATATGGAATTGGCCTGTATAAGTTGTGGCGTCTAGTTATTTGTGCATGGTATCTTTGTGAATCTTTTGCAGTATACCCATTTTACACAAATTTTTACTTGGTATGGCTTTTAAAGATACAACTTAGAAAATCATTGAAGAGGCGATGGCACATAAGCTAAGGTAGATGCAAGAATAATTATCCTAGAGCGTTTTTGGTTTGTCAGCCTATCGGCTGGAACCAGAAGCACTTGGCAAGGCTTGCAATTGCTTGAGGTGTGTTTCTTCGCCGCGGTGATGAGTAGTGTACTTGTTGGTGCCAAGCCTAGAGTATCTCCCAAATGAGAAAGGTGGATCAATACGAAGTCTTTCAATTAATTTTACACATGAAATAGTTGTAAAATTCAACCCTTTCCTCTTTTTGGTACCTATGTTTATTGTTACTCTATCCAATGTTAAGCCCTGCGCTTTATGTATTATGATTCCCCATGCCATAGTGAGTGGAATTTATTTTTGACTCCCTCAACTTATAGCTGGGATGGGGATGTTTCTCGGATGTTCTAGGTCCCATGGTGGGCCAATGTAATTTTGGAAGCGAACAACATAGTCAGGTGGGTTTGGTGGTTTAGAATTTGGATTGTACACAATAGTTGTAACAACACCAAGGGATCCATTGACAAGGCCAACTTGAATCCACAAATTCGTTGTTAGCATCACCTGTTCACCAACACAAAGTAGCAATTCTGGGAGAAGCTTGTAATCATCTCCATGATCATATGCTTGTTTTTGAGCTATTTGAGCAATTCTAATGTCTATTGGTAGATTTAACTGTTTGATCAATTTTTTGTTGTGGAATGTGACCAAGTCATTTGTCGCAAACAAATGTGTAGCAACATCAAATCGTTGTCTTTCTGTGGCTAAGAGAATTTTATTTGTTTATTTCGTAAGCTCTTCCCAATCACTGTGGAGAGCCTCACCATTTCTTTTATGAAGAAGGATTTCACGAAACTTTCATTGCGAAGGGCTATCTCCTTTTTGACAAAAGATAGTGTCCAGGGTTATTGAGATCATGAAAGCGTGCCTCAAATCTACAACCAGTGAGGATGAAGCATAAATAGGTATATCCATGACAGTTGGCAACTGAGCAAGATCACCAATAAGGATCATAGAAACACCTCCAAATGGATCTTTCTGCTTATCTAAGAATGTTTGGCATAATCAGCTATCTATTTTCAATAGCAATTTTGGGCCTAGAGAACTCATTTCATCTATCACTATGTACTCAATATACTTAAATTGTTCTTGGAATAATGTCAATTTCTGCCCTTGCAAAGGACTCATATCCTTTATGGGAATCCAAAGTGTTGTATGGATTGTAGAGGCACATATGTTGTATGTAGCGACACCTATAGGAGCCAATGTGAGCAAGCAACTATTGGGTCTAGCGAAAGAGGTTTTCATTTGTTATCGAATACAATTTATGAGGAAGTATTTTCTAGTGCTAGTTGTCCCTTGAATAATCATGCGAAGAGGGGCTTTGGGTGAAGGCTACATATGGTGGGTTTGGATTATTTGAAGGGCCAATTGCTGCTTCGGTGAAAGTTGGTGGGTTGACATATCTACAGG
Organism: Sequoia sempervirens; assembly: GCA_007258455.2. Classification (NCBI taxonomy): domain Eukaryota; kingdom Viridiplantae; phylum Streptophyta; class Pinopsida; order Cupressales; family Cupressaceae; genus Sequoia; species Sequoia sempervirens. Next base: position 106,378 of record VDFB02020679.1, read on the forward strand.
AAATAATTGAACCATAGCTTGCTCATGTTGTGCCTTCATTGATAAGATGAACTGCAAATAAATATTATGGAGTTCTTCAGGAACATGGTTTGCATTCCATGGATGGCTCATATAAAAATCCTACCTACCCAATAGCTAAAGCTGATATATACTAAATTTAGTAGTAGCACCAAGCCGAGAGAAAGCTTCCCATTCATATTCATCCATAGAAGGACAATGGTTCAAATCATCAGTATCACTATCATCTTGTTCTTCAATTGTGGATGTAACTGGAACTCTATTAACATGCCAAGGATGATAACCAACCATTTTTAAAAGTTTCCAATTTTCTATTATATGTTCTCTCTAAGGACCTATATCTATTTGTATGTTCCAAAAAGGTTTGTATAACATAAGTTCAATCCAACAAAATGTCTCAAATATATCTGTATTTTCAATAGGAGTAGTCTTGAATAACAAGTAAACAAGGACAACTATAGGTTGGAGCCTTGGTTTCCATTTATCCTTTTTGCATTGTTGCGAGTGTGTATATAGGAAAACTGAGTCAATAAGGGATAAAGCAACTAACTCTGGAGGCCTTTTCATATAGCAATGAATATAGTTTGTTGGAAACTCTTTATCAGTATCATCTTTGTTTATATGAAACTATGTCTTTTGCAAACATTCAACCGAATGTATCATCAACTTGAAGTAAGAAGAGACAATTTATGTAACATATGACACGTCTCCTATGTAGAGATGTCACATTCCACAAGCATATTCATAATGAATTTTTTTTATGCAACCAGTGCTCTATCCTCAACTATATTTGTATTTGCAACTCTTTTCGACATATCTAGATATTTTTTTTATTTTTTCTCAAATTTAGCTGCATATTTAGAAATATAATTCAAAAAAAATAATCCTAGAAACAACTGGCCGACAATCAACATTGGCAAGCCAATTGCAAGTATCTAGTTGGGCTGTGAATATTTAAGCGATCATCATTACTTGTTGGTTTGCAGGATTTGTTAGAGTCAACATCAGATGTCAATGTAGAGGTAAGTTGTTGCTGCCATGGTGCTTTATACTGACATTGCAATTGCTCTCCTTTCCATCTTAAACAAGTATATTCAGATAATTTTGTGTTCCTTTGAACTGTGTTTAGCAACTCTTCATAATCTATGATTTGATCATTTTTCAGGATCTAGCTCGTGGTAAGAAAGCATGGGTTTTCTTCAGAGCAATGATACATTCTAAGCAATCTTTATGTAGGGCAACGTGGATTCCAAGCTGAAACATATCTATCAAAAAGTGCTTTTCTATGGTAAGATCATGGTCATTGGACCAATCAAGAGTATCCATGTCAAGAGCTTCTAAAATCCATAGAAACCCATGCACATGTGTAGAGCCACGATGCTTCCATTCATATCTATACCAATAATATTTTTCATGCAAAAGGTTTTTGATCACCTCCCCATGGAAAATTGAGAATCTATGATGCAAATATAAAGACGCTATATGTGGATTCTGAGCAACACTATCTATTACCATATTTGTTCAAGGCTCCATCGCTAAACGAGATGCAATAGAGAAAACATTTTGTAGGTCAACCCATTTTGTTTCTACACAACTCAAAGTGAAAAAAAAGGTGGGTGTACTAAGTTGTTCGATCATAGCGGTTAGCTGGGCCCGACAAGAGCTCTAGAAAGAGCGAGTCCCATGCAACGATGCACCAAATCGCATCAACTAATCAACTATTTGTTGGTCAAGAGAAACTTGAAGCTGTTGCCTTAAAATAGTCAATGACCTAGGGATTCTATCCTCCAGATCCACTCTAACCAAAAACAGACACAATTTGTTGGTTGCAATGTCTCATAATCAATTTGTAGAGAAAATATCTAAACCTAACATTTTTTCCAAACCTGTGGTCAAAATATCTCATTAGGTGGAGGGCATATTCATGCAAGTGAATTTTAATATTTCTCAGTTGAAGGGGAAACACTGCTCCAGTGGGGAACAATGTTGGAAAGGCCATTGAAAATAAACCTTCAGTGTTGTATTCATTAACAGGAGAAGAGCTAACTTCAAGCCAAGATAAGATATTCTAGTCTTTTTTTTTCAATTTTCAAGACGTCTTTTATTGCTTGTAGCTCTCATCTACCATTTGGTAAGCAAGGAATAAATGATGAAAAGTTTGAAGAGCCATTTTATTCTTCTCTAGCATTTGTTGAGCTAGTTGATGGCATTAGGTCTTCACCTGAAACTTTCTCTATTGTATGCAACAAACTAGACACATCAACAAGAACATCAGGTAACATATTAAGAGCCTGAACATCAATCTCAACATCATTGTAGTATTTGTCATGGGTATGTGCAGGATCATGATGGGCCAAAAAGTGGCAATATGATGGGTATGTGGCTGATGACTTTTTTTTAACCCAAAATTGATGAAACGAAAAGGGTTTTAAGAAGATATTCTCAGCTTTCCACCAATATAAATTATGCTTTACTTTGAATTTAATAAGTAATTATTATTCATTTTCTATTTGAATTATGACTAAGTCTAATTATTAGGCGATTAGAAAAACATCTACCAAGCATAGATGGGTATGCGAGATCAAAACAATAACGTCACATTAAAAGCACATATAGATTAAAATAAAATATGAATTCATGATTTTGTGATTAAAAGTGGATTAGACATGTGATTTTTTTTAAGTTTAGCAATAAAGAATCATAATTAATTATTTAATTGGAAAAAATTCACAAAAAATATGCATCACATGGACGAGTCCTCTAATTATATCTAAAATATTATAAAAATATTATCATTTATTGTAGTTAGGGTGGTGAGACGGACACCTCATATACACACAAAATTACATTAATGCATTCAAATTTAAAATTTTCACCAAATAGATTTTTTTCTTTTTAAAACAAACCTGGTAGTTTAGAAACTACATTCAATTTTATATAGATTCTATTCTTGCATATTTTTGAAACAATATAGATAGCTTATTCAAATTTTTGCACATCAAGTTGCCTAACTCTAATTTTAGGATTCTTTTACCCATGGGGCACTGACTTTTTCCATGATGATCCTGCACATACCCTCATATTGGATTTTTTATTTCAACGAATCCATGACACGATGTTTATTAACATAACAATAATAATTCTTGCCTTCAATAGTGGTCCTACGGAATGATAACAACCTCAAGGTCTTGCAGACAATGCGACAAAAGTTTTGCGATGCTTGAGATATCCTGAGGGAAGCTTATCGTGTGACCACTATATTTAAATTGGCCTCCTCTAGTGTGGGTGACCTATAAAACTGGAGCCACCCTAGCAATAAAGGCATCTCTTCAAAATTGTAACACGAGTAAACAATGGTTATTGGCTGAATCTATTCTATTGTGGAAGTGGTGATAGAGCACCTTTTCGAGGAATAACACTGCCTACGCATGTGAAAGCCTAACCTAACATTTCAAATTAAGACATCCCTATGTAGCTTTCCCTACATATTTGGAAAACATAAAGGTTGGAAAGTGCATCTATATGATGTCAAAATAACTTTACCACAATAAGATAACTATCGTTGAATATTTCTTTGAGGTATTGTTCTTGTGTTCATGCAATAGGGGAGCTCCTTTGAGATTGTATACAAGGGTTGGCATTTCCATTAGAATTTGTGTGCTAAGGGAGCGGTGGTACAATTTTCGCGTGTAGATGTCAGGTATGTGCAAGATCATCATGGAAAAATAGGCCCTTAAGTGGCAAAAATAGAAAAATTAGGAGTTAGGCAACTTGATGTAAAATTTGAATAAGTTATCTATATTATTTCAAAAATATGTAAGAATAGAATTTGTAGCAAATTGAATGTAGTTTTAAACCTCTGGGTTTGTTAAAAAAAAATCATTGGTGAAAATTTGAAATTTAGAGAGTCGCGGTAGTACTTGTTTAGGAAAAATAAAGAAATGGAGTGTTTATCTAACCACCTAAACACAATAAAATGATAATATTTTTTATAATATTTTAGATGTAAGTAGAGAGGACTCATACCCCGATATGATGCATATTTTTTATAATTTTTTCAAACTGTAATAATTAATTATGAATTTTTATTACAAATTTTTAAAATACAAAAATTATATGCAGCCACCTTAACTTAGTCAAGAAACTTCATTCAATTTTTCTTTTTTTAATCCTATAGTATGTGAAGCATATAATGTGACACATGTTTTGGATTCAAAAAATGTGATAACGATTGAAAGCTATAGATGTTTTTCAATTAGCCTATCAATCATGACTTTAGTTATAATTTGAATAGAAAATGAATGATAATTACTTATTAAATTCAAAGTAAAGCATAATTTATATCGATGGAAATTTGAGAATATTCTTTAAAAAACCTTTTTGTTTCATCAATTTTGGGTAAGAAAATAGTCGTCAGCCACATACCCATCATATTGCCACTTTTGGGCCCATCATGATCCTGCACATACCCATGTGGTTGTTGTAGCTATCCTTTGCTGTAAGTATTTTTTGCAACGCTTCATGGATATTTCCTCTCTATGCTTCCTATAGTAGAAATAGTTTCGTTGCTATTTTTTACCCTTTTTAAATTTAGCAATTGATTGGGCTGTGCAACTTGACTCTACCCGTAGAACCTACGAGTATACATACAAGCTCAAGTACATTAGGATATATAAATATACATGTATACCAATACATACATTGAAATTGGAAATTATACATAAACATAAAACAAAATATATATGTCTATCCATCTGTATATGAATCAATATATGTGAATGACCAAAAAAGGAATAGCATAGGTTGAACATTAGGAAATATTAAATTCTAGTTGAATATACATATAGGACTTGGGAGCCTTGAGACAAGGAGGGATGGGTAGTAAGTTTGTGCTTATGTGAGGCTTAATGCATCCTGTCATTACTGCGCAATGGGGGAAAGCCAAGCAAACTAAATGCGAGTGGGTGGAGTAAATACAATATTGAATGTTGCAATCTCACAAACTATACTTTGATTAAGATGCATTGTCAAAGAAATCATTCTGGCATTAATTTTGTAGTAATTGGAGAAAATCTATTGTCTACATATCTAATATATGATATTGTAGTATTTATTTTTGCATATACATAGACATACACATATGCATATACATATACATGCATATACATACACATATACATATACATATGCATACATGCATACACATACATACATGTAGATATATAACAATATACATGCATATACATATACATATACATATATTACATATATACATATATTACATATATACATATATATACATATATATATACATAGACATATATACACATATACATACATATACATATACATATAAAATATTGATTCTTATAGTGTCAAAAAATATACTTTTATTAGGTTGCACTTTCAAAAGAACAATTGTGCCATTTATTTCATAGCAAAAGTGCAAAATTTGTTGTCCTCATATCTGATCTATCATATTGCAGTATTTATTTTTACATGTCCATAGACATACACATGCATATACATATACATGCATATACATACACATATACATGTATACATATGCATACATGCATACATATACATATGGGTAAGTGCACCAAGATGCTTCCCAAAAAGGGGGCTTAAGTGGCCACTTTTTTTCTGAAATCAGGAAATGTTGACCTTGGACGTGAAATTGAGGATAGTTACACTCAAAAATTTTTGATGGAACAAAAAAAAGGATTGAAGTTCTCCGAGTCTAATTTCTAAACTACTAATTTATTTTGAAAATGGTTGAGATTAAGGGGTTGAAAAGAGGGATGTACACAAATTGGGGTTGTTTTTGTCAGAAAAACATAACATAGCAACTCTTGTACGACCTAAGCACGGTGAACTTTTTTGTAGTATTTTTAAAATCGCTATGGTCAGAAGTTAGCTAATAGAATCTAGTTGATGCACAATTTTTTTGATAATTTTTTAATGAATATTTTATTTTTTACTAATTTTCTAAGTGGGCACTTCCTGAAAAGTAGAATTTTGGCCGTGCTCCTACAAATTTTGGAAAATAATTGATTTTTTTTTCTTTTTTTTTTAAATTTGTAGAATGGAGTCTAGTTTCTAAAAATGTAATGGTATGCAAACACCAGGGGATACTTCAACAAGAATAAAAATAATAAATGCAAATGCATATACCCTCATATGTATCTCTCTATCTTTCAAGATTCTTATATGTGTGTGCATGCAGGCTTTTAATTTTTCTATATATATGCATTTATGCAGATTGTAAATTTTACTATGTTATGGAAAGAATCATATGTTGCAATAATTTGTCCAAAAATGTGCATAACATGACAACCTTAATTGCAGATTCGGCATACATTGCTTGGCATTCAATATTATGGGAAAAATATTCACGCAAAATACCAATGGATAACAACTTACAAATTCCATAGCACAACAATTTGGTAAACCTCTATTTTTTTAGACAAGAGAGACAAGGAAGACGATTCTTACAATACCATAATTTTAAAGCAACGTCGCTATGGCTCTTTTGGCAATGCAAATTAATCAATATATTTTCCTACCTTAATAACTAAAGAAACAACAACCATTACTTAAGAATGAAACATATGTTGTGCTTCAGTCTATTCCTAATAGTTCTTTTACGATTTTCCTATCTGACTATAATATTTAATGGCAAATAATGGAGCTTGAATGTAGAATATATGAATGTATATATGTGTAGAAATAATTAAGTACATGTATATGCATTGAAGTTCCCCTTTATGAACACATTTACAAACACACACATATAAGAATGTATATGTATCCATATGTACATATGTATATATGTGTCTATATACACATGACTTTATCTAAATACTTGTGTATAGTATATTTTATTATCACCATCTAACTCTTGAGCTTGGAATTTATGAAGACAAGAAACATCCAAAAAAAATTTCCCCTCAATTAACCAATTGGGACGGCTGCAAATTCAACCCTTTTTGGTTGTTTATACCATATCATCTACTCTAAATTTTGGCATTAGCATAGGAATCAAAAGGGTTGAATTTGAAGATTTCTCAGCCAATCAGTTGAGGGAAAATCCAGTCTAGATGTGTACTTGCATTTTGGGGACCCTACATCTTTTTATGTAAAAAACCCTTGCTAATTTATTTGAACTTATAGGAAGAAAACAAAATTTGAAACATATTGATACAAGATTCAACCTACATCCTTTACAGGAAAATATCAAAGAAAAGTAGAGAATTGTATAACAGGTATCAGACACATCCTTTACTAGTTTCTCAATTGAAAATTCAAGCAACATTATTTCCCGCTAAATATTATAGACAAAATCGGAAAATTGCAAAACAAGTATTAAAAGAAAAGATAAAAATCATAGCTAGATCATAGATGAGTTGGAACCCACACTAAAAAATTTCATAGAAGGCAAGTAGGTTGTTGAAAACTTGGTTTGTCAATTCAAATTTGAAGCTATATTGTTTGGTACGAAACTCATATTAAATAGAACTCATAAAGCCAATGTGCACCAAAAATCTGCACAGCCTACCCACAATGGCACAAACTTAATCAGAAATTCAAGCTACATTAGTCGAAAATAATTTTTGTAGTCAAATAGAGAATTTGCAAAAGAGCTATTGCATAAAAAATCCCAATTGTAAAATAGGTATTAGAATAGCACTTAACAACCAAAAATTAGTAGCCCTATCCATATTTTTTTTACGAAACAATGAAGATTTAACTATAGTCTCTCCACCCCCAAAGACCAATAATCTCCTTCAAGTCTAGAAAATGGGTATAACACAAAAAATAATCCCATGGTAATGGGTAGAAGATGAAAAATGCACATGGATAAACCCAGTCGCATCTCGAGCAAGCACCTGTCAGAAAATATGCACATTATGTGAAAGTTGGAAAAGAAGGAAAAGAGTATGACACAACATATTGGTAGAAGACAAGAAGTCTATCTAACAATTGTTAGAGCTATTAGGATGATACTCACGAATCAAATGTATGTCATTCTCTAGTGTTTTCCTTATAGATTTTTTTACAATTTTCCAATTTCTCTATAATATTTAATCCCAAAAAATGAAGCTCAAGTTTACAACATATTCATGTACATATATGTATGTATATATGTGTACATATATACATATAACATATACATACTTGTTACCTTAAGAGCAATTGTACTTAAATGTTGGCCTATTGGTTTAGTTGTTTGTGTGTATACCCATTTCGCAGATTTATAAGAGATTATTGTTTTGTATGGATGCAAAAATTGCAGTTAAGCTTCTGTCTTCTGTAAAAAATATGGTCAGGGTTGGTTATTTGTACACTATTTCTTTATTGTTTTGATTGTCTTTTTGTATCTTTGGTGTTCCAACCATTACCATGGGAGTAGTTGTAGTTATCTATGTATAGGGTTTAGCATTGTATGAAAGCATTAGCATATTGGAGGTAAAATTACTTTGGTGGTTGTCTAGTATTATTCTAGTAGGTATTTTACAATTTATCTATTTGTGGTGATGTAGCTCAAATTTTCAATGAAGCTTGTGCATTTTTGGAGAACATAAATCTACTAATTTCTACA
>VDFB02020679.1:117500-124053 GCA_007258455.2 Sequoia sempervirens
AAATTATATAAAAGAGGAAAATTAAAGGTAACTAAAGCTTAAAAATAACACTGAGGAAATTACAAAATAAATAGATAATTCAATGATTAAAATAAAATAGAAAGCTAGAGAAAGTAACAAACATGAAGAAGTGTCGAGAGGACAAAAAGATGAAGGAAGAAAATGAAAATACTATAATTATTTAATACTAGAGAAACAAGAGATAAATAAGTTGAAAAAGGACAAAAAACTAGAACTAGTAAAAAATCAAATTCAAAATAAAAGGTCAAAAGGATAGAAAGAAAACAAAAAGACCAAAAAATAATTAGTTTAAAAATTGATATATTAATTTAAAGATTACAAGAGAGCAAAAGTTATAAAAGACAAAAAAAACATGAGACTAGAATAAATTCAAAATCAAAACATAAGCAAATAAAAGAAAGAAAAAGAAATTAATTAAGACGAGATGATAGGAGAGATGAACTAAAACAAACTTAAATGAATAAAACAATTAAGGTGCAGGAGTGAAAAAATAATAAAATAAGAATAAATAAATAAATGAAAAGAGAAATAAGTGCAAAAAATATAAAAGAAAGAACAAAAACCAACACGAAACCCTAAAAAGGTAAGTGATTAAAGAGAATAACTAAAGAAAAACAAAAAAGCAAAGAAAGGAAAAGGTAAGAAGAAATGGGATAAAAAGAAGGCAAAGGAGGAAAGAAGGAAAGGGGGAAAGGCAAAAAAAGAAGAAAGGAGGGGAAGAGAGAAAAGTTAGAATGCACCAAAGAAAAGAGGGGGGGGAGAGGTCAAAGGGGGAAGGGAAAGACAGGTGAAGGTGAAGGCGAGAGGGAAGGAATTAGGTGGGAGGGTTGGAATGGAGGGAGTTTAGAAGGAGATGCCAAGATAGACTTAATTGCCAACCTTCATCTCGATTGAGATTCGTGGAGTGGTTTCGGATGGTGATGGCTTCTTGTAGTTTGCGCTTGAAAAAATTATCTTCCTTAACCACCACTTGGGTGTTCTCTAGGTAGATGTGGTGCTTGGTTTGGTGGGAGTGCTCAGCAAGGGCTGATTTGGAGATTCTATCGTGTCTAATATCAGCACAGTGCTCTTTGATTCTAGTGTTGATGGATCGCCCCGTTTATCCAATATATGGGGTCCCACAAGAGCAATCTATCTTGTACACTCCAAAGTGGAGAAGAGGCGGTAAGGGGTCCTTAGTCGTGGGGATAAGATTCCTTGTGGTAGAGATGGGTTTGAAAGCACAAGAAATACCTTTTTTTTTAAGAATTTTTGAAATCTTATGGGAGAGGCCTTCAATATAGGGTAGGGTGGAAAATTGGAGAGGGGTGGTTCTTATAGGTTTGGTCACGAGAAAATCTCAATTTTTGGAAATTTCAAAAGATTTGAAGATGTGCTTATCACGATAACCATTGAGTTTGAAGACACGGTAGAGATGAGAAAGCTCAAGGATGATGTGGTCATTATCACAAATGCGATAAGCCCGAGTTGCGAGAGTGTTGAGGACACTCGCCTTTTGGGCCGGATGGTGATGAGAAGAAGCATGAAGATAGAGGTCAGTGTGAGTGGATTTTCTAAAGACGCGACGAGCCAGGGAACCATCTTCTTTTTTGATGATGAGGACATCAAGAAAGGGAAGTTGGTTGTTGGACTCCACTTCCTTGGTGAACTGGATGCATTCAACTAGGTTATTTAAGTGGGAGTGGAAAAGGTCAAGTTGGTCACGACCATGAGGCCAACAGACATTGGTGTCGTCTACATAACGTTTCCACCACCGGGGCTTAAGAGGGAAAGAATTAAGAGCTACCTCCTCAAAATATTCCATGTAGAGGTTGGCTATGACCAGAGATAAGGGGGAGCCCATGGCAACTCCATCAGTTTGTTTGTAAATCACATTTTGGAAAGAAAAGAAAGTGGAGCACTGGCAAAGGTCAACAAGAGAAGCAATTTCATGATTGGTTTTGTGTTTGACTAACTCCATAGAGTCACCAATGGGTACCTTGGTAAACAAGGAGACAACATCAAAGCTGACAAGGGTTTCGTTGTCTTCGATCTTTTTGTCTTGAATAAAATTGATGAAATGGTTGGAGTCTTTGATGAAAGAATCTGATTGGCCAATAAGAGGAGAGATTAGCTTAGCAAGGTAAGAGGCAAGATTATAAGTGGGGGAGTGCGAGGTGTCCACAATTGGTTTGAGGGGTATGCCTGGTTTATGAATTTTTGGGGCACCATAAATGCGGGGGGTGAATTCCTTGTGAGGGATGAGGCGTTTCTTTGTGGAGTCATCAATGGAAGAGTGGGAGATGGCAAGTTTGAATTTTTTGACAATTTTAGAAATCAGATTGTTTGGAAGGGCTCTATAGTTGCCACTATTGGTGAGATGGTCAATCATTTTAGAGACATAGACACGCTTGTCTAAGATGACCACCGCATTCCCTTTGTCAGCCTTGGTAATGATGATGTCATCATTCTTAGTAAGCTTTTTGAAAGCCAAAAATTCAGCTTTGGGAACGTTGCGGTGGGGGGGTTTGGCATGTCTTAGTGCAACTGCACAATCTTGCCGGATTTCATCAGCAATTGTAATAGGAAGAGATTGGATGGCTTTTTCAATTTCGATAAGGAAGTCAACTTTAGGGATGGAAGGTGGGGTAAAGGAAAAATTGAGACCACATTTTAAAAATTTAAGGGCCAAGGGGTCAATCGAGAGCTTGGAGAGGTTAACAACCAACTTGGACTCCCAGTCTTCGATGCATTTGAAAGTGTCGAGGTTGGAATCGATGGTATGAGAGTTAGAAAACCAATTAAAAGATTGGTGGGTGTTTAACGAGGCTAAGGAGTGGGTAGTAGGGAAGGTCGAGGCTCAACTAGGAGAGGATGATTGAGGTGACAGATTAAGGGAGGAGGGGGGTGAAGAGGCCACGTGGTGAGAGAGAAGAGGAGGGGAAGAGTGGCGGTCAGGAAGGACACAGACAGAGTCAACGATAGGAATGATCATGCTGGCAGCCTGTAAGGACACAAGATCGATCCTGCCATTCGTTGGCTCAAGGCTCGATAAGGAGGAGTGCAAGGATGGCGTGAGAGAAAAAGCAACAGAAGAAGGAGACGAGCTGCAAATAGAAACAACGCCATTAATGAAGTTAACGTTAGAGGTAACGGTAAGATTGGACTCACCTGTAGCGTTCGACGAGCAGGAGTTTGCTGGCACCAAATTCTTTAGCTTGGGCGACGTTGGAAGCTGCTTGAGCGATGCTGGATGCAGGTTGATCGTCGGGAAATCCTCCAAGTTGATGGTTGAAGAATTCGGGTGGCTTGGCGGTCCTTGTTGTTGATTTTATTTTTCCTTGGTATTATTATTTTATTGTTTTTTTAAGTTTTTCTCTTCCTCCTCCATCTCACCCTTTATTAAGACTTGTTCTGCAATCTCATCTCATTTTTTCCTCTTCCTGATGATGGATCACTGAGTGTGATCTGAAACATCGACAAAAAAATTGACACAGTTGAATCCAAAAGCTTAAATACTTTAACAAAACCATGTCAAAGCTTAGATATAACACAAGTGGGTTATGTAACGCCACCAAGCATTTTCATATATCTTGCTTTAGGAAAATCCCTCAAGCCTTGTATTTGGTGAAGTTGCCTTTGGAATACCAACCCAAAGGCTTGGAGGGCCTTTCCAATGACTAGAGATGTGTTTTTACAAATTGCACAATATTTCACATAATTGGGTTCGTGCTCACCATCAGGATTGCACATGTTTCAATTCTGAACAAATCGAACACCTAGGTAATGTTAGGCTCTCTCTTAGCTATCCAACAATGTAATTTGTTTCCTTAATTTTTGACACAATGTTAAGCCTTTCATCTATAATTCTTTCTTTGTTTGTGTGTCTCTTTGGCAAAAGTACTGTTTGGTTTTTTTTTTTGTTATAAATTAACCATTCATCAAAAATTTCAAATAAATTACATTTTAGAAACTAGATCTATCTCTATAATTTTTATTTTTAAAGAAAATTTCAATTAGTTTCAAAATTTGTAGGGGTAGTTGGACCTAATCAAAATTCTATTTTTAGGAAGTGTCCACTTTGAAATTAGTAAAAAATAAAAATATCTTTATTGGGAAAAATTATTAGAAAAAATCATGCACCAACTACATACCTGCTAGCTATTTTCCTTAATCAAGTGGATTTAAAATACTAAAAAAAAGTTCAGCATGCTAGGTACGCACAAAAATTGCTACTATGTTTTTCTAACAAAAACAACACCAATTTTTGTGCATCCCTCTTTTGAACCCCTTAATCTCAACCATTTTCAAAATAAATTAGTAGTTTAGAAAGTAGACATGGAGCACTACCATCCTTGTTTTTGTTGCATCTCAAAATTTTGAGTGTAACTATCCTCAATTTCATGTCCAAGGTTAGTATTTCTTGATTTTAGAAGAAAAGTGGCCACTTAAGCCCCCTTTTTGGCCCCCCATATTTTTGCACTTACCCTAAAACAAAACTCATGCTTCACCCAAACATTTTTGCATATTTTTCATATTTTCCTATAGTTTTCTATTTGCAACACTACACTTATCTGATAATTCATTCAATATTCTATCATCGACCTTCTTTGTTATCTCTTTTTCCAGCCTTTCTTCCAAATCAGAGGAATATTCTATGAAATAATCTAATAGTAGCTTCAATTTTTCAACACGGGACAAATACTCATCAATAGTAACTCTGAGGATCCCTTCCTACAATACTTTGACAACTTCTTCAATCAATTCAATGCTATTTTGGTGGGTTGATAATATCTCCTTCCTTGTGGAAGCGTGAAACACATCACCAAGTTGAAGCTTCTGCAGGGGAGAGAGTTTTGCCATGTCCACTTGACCCTGTTACATGGGAAGTTGTATCAGTTGTGCAAATACAAGTTAAAACTTTAACTATATGTCTAATAAGCCCTTGATTGAATCATCGGAGGATTCACCGACAACTTTTGTGCTTCCCTCTTCTTTCTCCTCACTCTTCGGCTTTCTAGCATTTGCGGACTCTTCCGTAGTCTTTTCCTCTTTAGCGGATCTCTCATTGTCTTTCGGAGGAGGTTGGTCTTTAGTTTTCTGTGCCTCTTATTTTTTCGGGATCCTTTGAATGTCCTCTTCTTTGTTTTGCTCAATTCTCTCATTCGAGGAGGGAAGATTTTATTCATTCTGTGCCTCATCCTTCTCTGAGATATCTTCTTTCTCTTTCTCTTGCTCTTTTGCAACCATGTTCTCCACATCCAAAGGGACATTATTTGTTATAGCATCTTCTCAAGTGTCCTCTTTTGCAGGCTCATGTTTCAGAGCATGTTCAACATGTACATTAACTTTTGGGACAAAAGTATCATATTGCATTTCACCTTCCCTTTCGGGAGACACTCTTAGCTCTTTAACATGTTCTAACTTCTGTAGTGTCTCGCTTTTCAACCTCTCAATATCATCCTTTTCCCTGCTCATCAGGTTGTTGACTCTATTTTTTCTAAATTCTTTGTTGTACAATTGTGCCAATTTTTCTTTATCTTCTTTCGAAAGAGAAGAACCACTCTTCTCTAGCACATACTCCCTTATTTTGGAATCCTCATCTATTGCCTCTTACCTTCTCCTACTCAAAACATTCTTTAAATCATCTGATAACTAATCTTCAATTTATGTTAGGCTTGTACAAAAAGTTACCATAGTCTTCACAATTGCTTCCTCTATTGTAGCCTTTTCTCCTTCATCAAAACCTAGATACATTTTGGTTTTTTCTTCCAAGATTCCATGCTCAACAATGTCATTAAACAGAGCATCTAACCTTAGAGGGCTATCTGGAGGGGTTTTTTCCTTCTTCTTCCCCTTAGTCTTGGTTGGATTTTCTTCTTTTTTTAGACTTATCTCTCACATGAATTTTGAATGCTTCCTTTTGCTTCTTAACTTCCTCTTCACTGTCGGTATCAACAATATCTACTTTGTTTTTCTTTACATACTTATCTCTTGAGAGACATTAACTTTTCTTTTACAGACCAATTGAGGTCCTTCTTCTTTATCATCATCATATCCAACATACCTTTCTCTGGTACCCTTTACTTTTATTCTTCCTATCTACAGAGCACTTTGTTCTTTCACAAGGACATTGGTTGACTCTTTCCTCTTAGCTCTAACAACAAATTTAGTACTGAAGGAATTGGGAGCAACCAAAGAGGGAGTAGAGGTACTACCCAACCTTCTAGTACTACGGGCACCTTCCGGAGGACTAGATATTCCTTTGGATTTCTCTACAAGGCCCTTTGGTAGTCCCATCATCTCGACTACTTGCGCCTTCATCTTTGCCACATTCTTTGAGATCTCCTTTTGCTTTTGCTTCATATGAACTACACTGGATTCCTCTTCATATGTGCCATAAATTTCTTCTTTAGGGTCTCTAGGCATACTCAACATATTATCTGCCAGACCGGTAATCACATCCAGAACTACTTTATATCCCATTTCAGGGATCCAAATTGTCCTTGGCTTAACAACTTCCTTAATGTAGTAATCTTTGTTGAACATGCAA
>VDFB02020680.1:0-13455 GCA_007258455.2 Sequoia sempervirens
ATACTTGAATACTAGATTCCTCTACACCAAAGACTAGGGACACCACTCCACACTAACATTCACTATTCTTATCAAAACCCTAATAGTTAACCTAGATACATTTTCTCAAACCCAAAACCTGCTAACATTTTCCAAGAAGCTACATATAATGTCTTATAACCAACACTTGAAAAGCAACTTACAATGAAAAACAAGTGAACAAAATAACAAAGCCAAAAAATCTTGCATAAAACAACCTACAAGCTATCTACCAACTTACAGTGAATAGGCTCCACCAAACAAACAGAACAAAATTTTCTCGACCTAAAGTACCCAAATGCAAATAATTAGTAATGAAATCAAAGAAAGTGACACCATCTATATACAAATCAACTCCTCAGCATAAAACCCTAAAACTGTAACTTGCATAGCAGACGATAGATAATGTTCATACAATGTCCCAATCATATTTAAATGTACGCAACACATGGCACCAAGCCCATCCAATAAGTCCACTAAAACATAGTAAATGTCCTAAAAGTAAGAGCTATAAACCTTTGTAGTATTGCTTTTTCCAACTTATGCATATGACAAAACATATGCATATTATTATTAACAATTTACTATTGCATAAACATTGACCTTTAAGTAAAGTAACTATCAAAATATATCAATATCAATAACTTTGATACATAAAATGCATACTAATCAAGTAACTAATTATTATTAAACTAAACATGAACAATTGATAGATACACAACACTAGAAAATGCACTGTCACCGATGGAATGCAAACCTGCCACTTCCAATCACTTTGGTGATTCCCGAACAACTATGCAAAGAACTTAAGCATTTAGATTTAGCTTATAATAAATTGTATTGTTATGAGAACAGTACACTCATTTATTATATTACCACCAAATTAATAAGTGTAAAACAAAACATCCCTTCCATATTTAGATATTATTGTATTATTTTCATACCAAATATTATGATTAGAACTATACAATGCCACTTACAATACATGTTTTTATTTTTTTCATTAAGTCATGATTTTTTCTTTTGCAATATTTTCAAACTACTTGATTTGATATCTGAATTGTTGCTATATTAATCGCATTGTATTAGATTTATTTTCCATAAACTTTTTCCAACATCTAAATATCAAAATAGAATAAATATGGCAGTAAATAATAATAATAATCTAATAACATATCTCAGCATATTTAAATCGATAATTAAATATTTTCCCATTGGTTTTCATACACACGTCAGTAGCATGCACTTTGCAACATACACCTCTCAATATTGTGCAGCTTTGTAAGATAAGGTAGGACCTAACTCTATGCCAAAACTGCCATTTGATGACACATGTGACCTATGCATGAGAAACTGTACCACATCATTAGCAAAAATATATCGATCATAGATAAATTTTAAAAAATAAACTAGAACCAATTATCACGCATGGTGAGCTATTAGTACAGTACCTAGTACCTAAATTCTTTCTCCACACAAACCTAACCATGTACGATGTTTTTTGACTAATTTAATGTGTTCTACATACCTATCATTTGACAGTCCAAATGCACTAGACAAATAACTACTATGCACGTATACGAACAAATTTCGATAGTTCAATTATATTAATTAAGAAACGTTTCATCCTATCCTCTATTAATAATCAGTCTTCTTTCCTACAATTGTATCAATTTCTCTACTCCCTAAAACTTTGACCTATGCCAATAACTAAGTATCTAAATTCAGATGTTTTTATATACCTTTTGCAGTAAAAATCTACAATAAATACAATAAAGTGAAGACTCTTATTATAAATTCTAAATACGAAATCCTATTTGTATACATCTATTGAAGTTCACATTCACAAGCTTCTGACACGCAATATATGGACCTTCTAGAAGAGTCTGTTTGCTTTCAAATTTGTTCTCTATATGTTTTTATATTTTAAGTTCCAATTTTTAAACCATGATAAAGAATACATGCCTCCTTAGCATATTAACTTACATGCACTTGTCTATCAGTATAACCCTTCCACCCCCTCTAGTGCAATTGCTAGTAACCAATACTTGTACCTAAAATAGGTTAAAGAACTATGATGATAGAAGACTATATGGATTTTTTTTTTAATAAAAAGAGGTACAAACTTTATTGAACCACAGAAAAGAGCATTACATCAAAGCAAAGGGCTAAATCCCAAAGGAACCAAAAAGAACAACCCAGACAGAGAAAGAGACAAAATCAACTAGCACCAGCTCTGTCCTTAGCAAGGACCCTCTCCAAGTCCAAACAAAGATCATGGGGGATTTGCACCCATTCTTCAATCTTCCAGCCATCCAAATGCTCAGAAGCCCATTTGGCCAAGAAATCAATTGTCCTATTCCACTCCCTTGGAATATGGACAAATGACACCATCTCCATCAAAGTACCAATCTGCAGAATCTGTTGCACCGTCACCGCCAATAGCCAATTAACATCAGACACCTTTTGTGCATTAAGCAAGTTGATCAAAACCTAAGAATCTAATTCACATATAACCCAACGCCACCCCAAAGCATAGGCCCTTTCCAAGGTGTAGAGGATCGCCAAACCTTCCATAAGGTTGATAGTCTGCAAACCTTTATGGATAGAAAAGAGGAAAACCACCGAACCAAAATAGCCTCAGCCAACCCCACCAACTCCAACAAGTTCTGGATTTCCCTTAGAAGAACCATCAGTGTTAACCTTCAATGTGCCAACTGGAGGAAGTTTCCAGTTCCCCAATCTTTGAACTCACTACCTCACTTGCCTTCCTCTCTTAGAACAAGATGAGGACGAGGATAACCTATGGATACCCATCTTCGCATCCCTTTTCTCTAGCAGTAACACCACCTCTCCCTTAGCTTCAATTCTCTCATGAATTATACCTAAAATTTTGAGCCACACCTACTGAATATGCAAGTTTTCACCTCTAAAATCCTCTTGTTCCTTTCTAGCCAAACCTACCACATTAAGAAAATAGGCCCAGCATGCCATGCATCCTACAAAAAGGGAGCCAACAAGGGAGGTCTTCCCAAGCTAGACCAAAAGTCCACCAAGGAGGAGGCATGAATACAGGGGTTGTTCCAAACTCCCCACCAAGAATGTCAGAGCTACAAAGTAAAAGGACACTAAAAAAACAAGTAAGAAGAGTCCTCCTCACCTCCCCCACAAAGAATACACATAGAGGGGCCTTGAAGCCCTTGCTTCTGAATATTATCCCAAGTCAGGTACCTATTCCAAGCCAATTTCCAAATGAAGTAGTTACACTTCGGCCAAGAAAACTTATTCCACACCTTCTTCCACCAAGGAACTTCCACCCCCGCAATCCTTTGAGAAAGTAGCCTCTTGTATCTAGAAGTAACAATATAAGTACCCTTCGCGTTAGGAGACCACGAAAGAACATCCTCATCCATGAGGGAACTACAATGTCTGCCAAAAAGAATATTATGAAGCACCGCACACTCCTCTTCCATACCCACCATCGACCACTCATCAAGATTCTTCCACCTTGCTCTCACCAACTGCCCATGAAAAGAAAGCAACTTAAAGTCGCTCACCCTTGTCCAGTCAGCATCACAGAATCTCTGGCACAAGGTCAAAATGTTAGGAAAATGAGAGACAATGGGAGGGTAGTCATCCCAAGAATCATACCAAAATTGAGCCTCCATCCCACATTTACATATCCAAAATAAACCATCTTTTACAAGCGCAACTCCTTTCTTGAGAGTAGTCCAAATTGTCGATCCCTTATCCACCAAAGGGTAATGAGGGATATCTTAGAAGTACTTATGGGATAGAATCCTAGCCCAAATCCGATCCTACTCAATGCACCACTGCCAATAAATTTTAGCTACCAAAGTCATACCTGTCGGCAAGGACTGCCTTAACCCCAAACCACCATACTGCTTTAGGAAGCACACAATATCCCATTTAACAAGACTCCATTTGGACGACAACAAGTTCCCAGCCCATAAAAAATGTCTTGCTAATGAATCCAGCTCCCTAAAAAAACCCATCGAGGCCACTAGAATCATACACCAATAGATGGGGAGAGCCTGAACCACAAATTTAAACAACTGAACACAGCCCGCAAAGGATAGCCATCAATTGGTCCAATGAGTAACTTTCGCACGAAATTTATCCAGAATAGGCTGCCACGAGTCCCTTGGTAACCTGCCCACCGAGATAGGAATCCCAAGGTAAGACAAAGGTAGAGCCCCAATTTGAAACTGAAGAATAAGAGCAATTCTCCTTTGAATGGGATCTGAAGTGTTGAAGAAGAAGATGGAAGACTTATCTTCATTGATTAATTTCCCTAAAATAAGAGAAATATCCAGAACCTTGTGCAGATTCATGCCTTCCTGAATAGGGGCCATACCCATCAAAGCTATGTCATCCACAAACTACAAATGAGATTGCGAAGGTAAATCACCTCCCCAGCACCACCCCTAAATGAGGCCCAACTCCACATGTCTTCTCAATAAGTGGCCCAGACCTTCAACCAACAAAAGAAACAAATAAGGAGAAAGAGAGTCACCTTGTCTCAATCCACAAGAAGCCCCAAAAAGCTCAGAATATTCCCCATTGATTAGAATGGAGAAAGAGACTGACATAACACAACTCATAACCCATTGAATCCACTCTTCTCCAAAACCAAAAGCAACCAAAACCTTCTAGAGGAAGGACCATCAAACTCTATCATACGCCTTAGCCATATCAAGCATGATAACCATAGCCCTTTCCTTGGAAGTGGCCATAGAGTGAATGGTCTCTACTGCAATAACAGCTCCATCCAAAATTTGCCTACCTTCCACAAAACCACTCTGCTCCTCAAAAATGAGCATCGGAAGCCACTTTTTTAGCCTGTCAGCAATTAGTTTGGAAATAATCTTATAAACAACATTGCAAAGAGATATGGGTCGAAAGCAGCTTAACCTATCCACCTCCTCACACTTGGGAATGAGAGCAAGGAAGGTAGAATTGAGAGCCTTTAACATCTACTTGTTCCTCTGAGATTCTTGGACCACAACCAATAAGTTCAACTTGATAATCTTCTAGAACTATTGAAAGAACACAATTAGGAAGCCATTAGGGCTTGGAGCTTTCCCTTTCTTCATCTGAAATGCAATCCTCTCCATCTCCTCCAAAGAAATCTCCCCCATAAGATGATCCATCATTTCCCTCGAGACCAAAGGAGGGATACAAGAAAGGATCTGAGCTTCCTCCACAAAACCACCCTGCATGTCCTCCCTGAATAGGGAATTGAAATACTATACAAATTCATTAGAAATATCATGAAATGAAGAAAGAGTCTCTCCCTTATCATTAACCAAAACAAGAATAGAGTTACATGATGCCTAGCCTTCATGGAATTGAAGAAGGTAGAATTTTTATCTCCTTCTTGAAGCCACTCAACTCGAACTTTATGTTTCCAAAAGACTTCCTCCCTCAACTCCCATTCTTCCAAAGCTTTCAAGGCCCTTGACTCCTCTCGCAACAGATTTTGAGTCACCCCATTCTCCCTAATTATCCTCATAATACCATCTAGCTCAGTCTGTGTCGTAGACTTTGTTTGGAAGATATTTCCAAAGCATTGTCGGTTCCAATGCTTAAGTTGATACTTGACAAACTGAAGAAGCTTGGAACAGACATGCATTGCAGTGCCATAGGATGTTCTACCATACCTCCACCACTGAGCAACATAGCCATAAAGATCAAGATCATGCAACCACATAAGCTGAAATTTGAAAGAGGGATTCTGAGGCATCCGAGTAGAAAGGATGGTAAGCTTTATAGGCTAATGATCCGAACCCCTCCAATCCAAAATTTTAGAGCTAGAAGACCACATATGACCAACCCAAAAGAAGGAGACCATGAATCGATCCAGGCATTCTACAATGCAATCATCACCAACCCTCCGGTTGTTCCAAGTAAACTGCCCATTGTCAGGTTTGATATCAACAAGATGCGAGGATAAGATGTCCTAAAACAACAGCGTAGAGGACTCCAACCTCACAATACCACCCCATTTCTTAGCAAGCTCATTCATAGCATTGAAATCACCCCTAATGATCCAAGGGTGGTAAGGATCCATGCTACGGACATCTCTAATATTGGACCACAAGAGATGCTTACCCTAAAGCTCGATAGGTGCATACACATTGGAAAAAAGAACAAATTCCCTCGTCTCAAAACAAGAAGCAACCATGGACATAGAGGACTTAAAAGACACCCACCATTGGGGGAAAATCTTCCTAGGGTTCCATAATCAAGCCACACCCCCAGAAGATCCCTGAGCACTAACACACTGGCCTTCACCATTCTTCCAAAGCTTGGGAACTAAGCCCATCATACATTCCACATAAAGCTTAGTCTCCTGTAGAAAGAGAACATCAGGAGAATGACGCCTAACCAATTCCCAGATAGCTTTTTGTCGAGGGCCACTGTTCAAGCCCCTAACATTCCATGACATCACAATCATTTCAAGGGGCCCAAGAAATGAGAATCCAGAGTCTTAACTGACCCTGATTCTACCAAAATCTCCCCTATCATTTTAATCTTCTCCAAATCCTTCTTCCTACCAAGCTTAGAAATTTTCTTCGCCCCCCCTTCTTAAGATCTTTTTGCATAATACCCAATCGATGAGATGGCTTATTGTTCTTACCCACCACATTTCCCATTCTCCGCAAGGGATGGGATAGCTCCTCATCACCCTTTAAGACTTTAGCAGTAGGATCTTACTCCTCCTGAGCCACCATCTACATATCTGTGTTCAAATACAATGTCCCATCAACCTGCAAAGCCAGAGGGCCCCCAGGACTGAGCCTCTCATTCCCTGAAGCTCCCACATCCTTCTCTACACATGTTAATCTCGGAGTTACCTCCTATTGGTGAACCTGCATAGCCTCCATATGAGGAGTTGATTGTTCAGTACCCATAGTCCCCTGATCCAAATTTAACAATCTTGGATTCACTTCCTGCTAGCTGAGATCCTCCAATACCTTGAAATTTTGTTAAAAATGTCATCATCTTGCCTTTCCTTTAGAGTCCTTTTCAATCCCTTTTTTTTTTCTAAGCCCTGACAGGAACAGAACCATCATCATTGGCCCCACCACCCAGAATAGGATCCTTGCCCTTGTCAACCCTAGGCGAGGTACGAGGAGCCTGAGAAGAGGGGACCTCTAAAGGCTTAACCTTTGGACATCTATATAGTAAGTGGCCATATTCGTGGAAAAGTTGGCATCGAAAAGGTAAGGTCTCATAGTTTAGCTATTGCACCCATGAGTAAGATCCTGCACACACTTCTATAGAGTCTGGTAATGGTTTGCTTAAGTCAATTTCCACACAAATGTGGGCATATTTCATTACCTTTTTGAACTGTGTCTGCTAGGAAGAGCCAACCGGTCTACCAAGCATCAAGGCCAGTAAATGCAAAACATCATCACGCCAGCATTCAACTGGGAGTCGCATAAATTGAACCCAAACTGGAACCTGACTTGGCAGCTCCTTAGCTGGATTGAAACCCACATGCCATGGTTTAATAAACAAGCCCACCTAGTTGTAAAAGTAAGGGCCTCCTTCAAACACCTTAATCCTATCTGCCATACAGTCGAATGTAACCATAAAATAGTTATTCGCTAGGAGCCGAATCTCCATCTTCCCCACTGGCATCCATGTCCTCTAAGCCCAAGATTCCAAAAATTGCAACAAGATTCTCAATCCCAAGAATTTATAGTAAAAAGAATGTCTTGAGTAATACTCAATATCCTCCACTAGCATCTCCATTAGAATCACCACATTCGACCTCTCTTTGCACCTTTCTAGGCACCCATTAATCTTCAGAATCTATGACCCCCCTGACAAACCCATCTCAATCTTCTCTAGATCCGATGAAAAAAGGTTATTATCGTAAAACTTATCCACCTGTGACACAAGTTTTGAGGAAAATGCAGCACAAAAATCCATCTTAGGGCTTGCCCTTGATGACTCCCCATGCGACATATTTGCAGCAGATGACCCTAAATAGGCATGCAATCCCTCGGGCCTCTTGTACTCACCCAACTCCAACACAGAGGGAACCAAGCCACCCCCCATGCAATTCGGAACAGACCAGCAAGGCCAAAGTCTGAACCCAAAAACCTTCAATGTAGGCACACATAACCCAGCACCACTTCCACGACACCAAAACACCTGATCCACCAAGGATACCTCCACAACTAATAATGGAGCCCTCCCACGGCCCCTAGTGCTCACACCACTCGGATGCAGCCCACACCATATCTAATCTTTTGTGATTGATTTAATGCACTCTACTTACCTATCCTTTGATATTCCCAATGCACTAGACTCGACATATCCAAATAATTAAAGCTACTACAACATTGTTGACTTTATGGCACTTGTCATAGAGTGATCATATTGTCTCTAGAGTGATCTTTTTGCTTTTCACTATTCATTTCTAGCTATTCCAGTCGAAGCCACAATGATCCAATCCTCAATGATTTTGTCTCATCTAAGTATCTAATCTACACATGGCTATTGCAATTGAAAAATGTTTAACTAGAAGAAGTTGATGTTCTATTGTTGTTGGAACTATTCCCTATGTTTTATTGTGAAGCCCATATACAGCACGAGTGCCAAAAATGTTATAGACTTTTGTATTTTACTCTTTTATGATTATTAATACAATATCAATAAAAATTATTTCAATGTGATGTTTACAAATATTGAAACGAATGATTCAACGCTATCACAAGATATTATTAGTAATTACAGTCATAACATTAACTTCTAGCACAATTAGTAACCATAATTGATTACTAGAAGGAATCAATACATTAGTTCAATCATTTCTTTTTACTAAGAAAAACCAATACATTATATTAATACACCATAATATAATTAATAGTCATTTACTAAAATGAATTGAAAGAACCCTTACACACACGCTGGCCTTATGCATCACTGTAACAAAATAGGCCACAACCAAAAGAATACAGCGCGATATACCGACAACAAATGCACACTAATTTATTGCCATAAATAAAAGACATATGCATAGTATTGTGGAGGCGATATGATTTGATTCATTGATTTGGTCATTTTCCCATTCTTTAACTAATTCCACCTCGATCCAATGCCCACTTTCCTTCTTTGATTTGATGAATAATTACTATGCACTTATACGAAAACAAACAAATTTTGACCTATGTCAATTACTATCTAAATTATGTTGTTCCGCTATACCTTTTGCACTAAAAATCTACGTAATCAAACTAGTACCTTTTGTCTTCCAATTCATTAGTATCTCTTTATACAATAAAGCAAAGACTTTTATTATAAATTCTAATCATGGCATCCTATTCGTATACATCTGTTGAAGCTTCTGACATGCAATCCATGGACCTGCCAAAAGAGTTAATTTGCTTTCATATTTTTACAAGGCTTACTCTCAAAGAAGTGATTCGGTTTTATCTTGTTTCTTGCAAATGCTTTGCAACAGCGAAATCATTAAAAAAATAAAATTCTATGGCTTTGATTTACTAGATAACAAAGATATCAAACTCTTGCAACACTTTTCAAAAATGGGAGAATTGTCCATCGATTTTCTATTAGCACCCCTTACACAGGTTAGTAACTTTTTTCTTTTTATGACTCAGTTTTGTTGATTTACACTTGTCTCCTTCTATTGACTTCAATTTTGGAATCATACAATGGAATAATCGCATTTGACCCTCACATTCTGAAACTTGGAGAAGTTCATACTAAAAACCAATTCTTTGAACGACAACTTTGCAAATAGTATCCTATTACTGCACTGCATCCTCAAAAACGCTCCTTTTCTGAGCACAAATAGAGTTTATCTGCACAATCAACTGCAAAATAGTGTCTATGACACAAATCTCCATTTTCTAAATAGTTTTCTATAATTACACCAGTCCAACCCACAAGTTTTCTCTACTTTATTTAGCTAAGAATCACCCAAATATCAAAAATACTAATTTTGTAAAATATAGTTTATGTATAGAGTAGTCTGCAAACTATATTTTGTTTCTATATAGCAGTACTTTATGCCATACAGTTTTTAGCAGATATCATATTTCTATTTTGGGTTTTTATAAGACATATTATTACATGCTTTGTGAAAAGTATATTTACCAAACTGTACAAGCAATTGCAATTACAAAACTTTTTCCTGCTCGATACAAACAAGCTTTATTAATAACTATATTTTTCATAGCTATAAAATCACAATATATTACAATAACAAATGAGAAACATAGATTATCTACAAATATTTTCAATACAGTCAAGCTTTATTCATAGCTATAAAATGATACTATATGGCAATTAGAAACAATGAACATATTCAATTTCCAATCTTTGTTTTTCAACTTTGTTTGAAACAAGAAAAAGACAACAAACATAGCTTTTATGTATCAGAAAATATTCATTTTTCCCAAAAACAATTGAACATGCCATTAACACAAAAAACAATGATCTGACATCCCCACCAACTAAGCATTACAACCGTCATTACTATACATACGGTTTGGCACATGTGACCAGACATAAGTTGCCGCCAAAAGGATTTTACACTACACAATCTTCTCAAACACAAGATTTTGTGACAATAAATAAAGAAATAGATAGTCCAATAAATTAATATATGCCATGGCAAAAAAGAATGGACATAATGCATTAATGAGGTTCGCAATCTAATCAAGAGAATATGTGTATACATAATGCACACTAAAAAGATAAGCATCCCCGTAATCGGTAACGTGCCAAAGACATATTATATTGTGCCATGTCAAAACCGTACCTCAGTTTCTATATCTAATTATGACAGTTCTAATATATCAAAAAAGTGAAATTTAATTCTACGATGACAAACACGGATGTAGATATCAATGCTAAATAGCAGAACCCTTTAGTAGGATCCTTTTCAAGTATTTCATGAACCTCTTTTTTACAATAGTTTATTAACAAAACTATTGTCTATAATTAGACACTTTGTTATTTGTATATAATGGAACTTCCAGAAGATGACATTTGCTTTCATATCTTGCCCAAACTGAGCCTCAAAGAAATCATTCAATGTTCATTGGTTTCTAGCAAATGGCTTACAACAACCAGGCTACTTACAAAAATAAAGTGTTATAGCTCAAATTTAGCAGACCACAATGACATCAACCTTTTTTAATGTTTTCCTGAGATGAAAGAATTGTCCATTGACTTCCCACTTGTGTGTTTTAGACAGGTTTAACTACACTCCTATTTGTTATCAACTTCTTTTCCTTTTCTTTTGATTAGTACATTGTCTAACTGTAATTCCCAACACAAGCAACAAAATTCACAAACTTGCCTCTGTCCCTTGGCAACTTGCAAAAAATAATACTGAATCTAGATGTTGCTCATAGATCTCTTGAAGACTACCTAGAGTTGTTGTTTTCTATTATCAAAAATGCTCCCCTTTTGAAAACAATCAAAATTTATCTCCATTACGGATTGCCTAATCCTCAACCTGAACTAGACCTACAAATTATAAACGGTGCTCTTGAACTACAAAGTCTTTTCCTAGAAACTATAATGCTATTATTCTCGACATAGTAAAATGCTAGAAACAATATTTAATTTTGTTTAGCATCACCAATATACTTTTGGAGTTCTTATTCGCATATAGCAATTACTGAATCTAAAATAGATATTTTGTATATTGTAAAAAAAATTGTTCTATAACGAAGACATGGTTCCTTTATCTATATAGAAAAGTGTATTTCTACATTTCAACCAATGTTTATTTTGCTCTCTTTGTAAATTATCACATATGATTATACATCATTTTAATTTTATGTGATATAGTTGTAGTTATAATCTGATATAGTAGTAATCAAAGCACTATATTCAATCACTTATGTGCTATAGTTATTTGTTATCTAGATGCCTGATTTTCAATTCATAGATATATTTTTCGTTAGATCATGCCTTTTCATCGTACATCTACAGCTTTGACCGTTCTGTAAATGTATATTAACCTCTGTTACCAGAAACGCAATGGGAAAGCGTTGTTTTGCATCATGACGGTTGAAACACATTTCCCATCGTGAACAGTCATTTATAAGTCGTTTTAGTCTATTGTGAATTCTAGAGATTAGTTCATCAATCTCACATCTCCCTTTCAATCCATTGCAAACTCAAAATTGTGACCTTTTAGGTTTTCCTTATCTGTTGTAGCCTTTATGCTTTCTCGTACCTGCTTCGACAATAAACTATAAGTTTTTTGTGCATCCATACAGATGGAGTTAATAAGAATGCTTTTCACATTATACAAAATATATATATATGTGTGTGTTTTTCACATGGTATTTTTTAAAATAATTTTGTTATTTGATATTAAATTATTCTAACCAAGCATTAATATTTCTAGAAATAATTTTCCACTTTGATGTTAAAATAATAGAATCGTTTAATTAAATTTTCATTGAATTAAAAATATTATGTGTTTGTAAAAAAATTATTGTAAATATAATATATTATTAAATAAAATATAATATAAATTATTTTATAAATAAAAAATCAATTAATTAATTAATTAATTATATATATAATATGTTTCTTATACACAATTTTTAAATATTTTGTTTCTCGTCGCGTTGTCATTGTCGTTGCAATTTTTGTTTCTCGTTTCTAGTAACATAGATATTAACACAGTAATTTACTCAACAATATTATAAAGCATCATAAAGAATATTATAATATCATGTAAACACAAGGACTTGTAAAATTGTATAAGGTGTACAAGTGTCACAAATACAAACTAATTATGGGGCATCAGAAAACTTTTGGACAGTGTTGGTCCATGTTGCATAGACGGTTGTTGTTGCACCAAAAGATCGACATGTTAATATCTAATACAACCGTCAAAGTTAATGAATCCACAGGAGGCGGTTAAGCCATGTCACGAACCCAAGCACTGCATTGCACAACACAAGGAGACCAAGGGCGCACACCTTACAACAATCTAGAGGATTCACGAAATACTGACAACTCATAAGAGATTTAAGGATTCTGCAACTCCATGAGTCACATCATAATCATCTTGCAATCTTCACAAAATACGTTTGCTTATAAACAACACTATATGCTACCAACAAAATTATCGGTGATGAGGCTTGGAAACAAGTAAGAACCAATAACTATTTGCTTAAAAAAAGATAATTAATTTTGTCACACATACCACACAAAATATGGCTAACTTAAGCAACCAAATTGTTAGTTGAACATGCCGCAACCCTCATATCAAGTCAAGACGGTATAACTTGCTCAAAATGCATTTTCTACTACTATTGCAATAGCTATAAAGACATGTACTCACCACTACGTGGCCCTTGTTTATTTACCATTATAGATTTGTTATATATATATGAGAAAGAG
>VDFB02020682.1:0-38098 GCA_007258455.2 Sequoia sempervirens
TAGTCCATTGAGAATGCACATGGTTATAGTGGCTCACATGTTAATCAAGTTCTTGGTGCTCATGGATTTCAGTAGTAAGAGTCGATATCATGATGGTAGTTGGTGATTTTGGACAATGGTATTCATATTTTGGGCTTGTTACTTGTTCCTTCTATTCTCATGGTATTTTTTCAAATCATGCTTTAGTTCATAATATTGAGCAATGGATAGAAGCCTTATTGATAACATGGATTTGCAACTTCATAACAGGTGCTTGAACAAGCTTGAATAATTTGATTCATCATATGTATTTGTATAGACCTAAAAATGGTCTAATTAATTAAATACATTTATTTGATTAATTAATCTGTTATTCCTCTAGTATTAAATAAATAAAAATTATTTATTTATATAGTTCATATTTATTTCCTCTAAATTCTTCTTTTATTCTAATTTTAATGAAATAAGCAAAATTAATACCTTTGTTTTATTTAATTATTATTATAATCAAATTCTCCTATTTATAAAGATCATATTAATCTACTTTAATTAATTAAATAAAGTTTACATACTTTGTTTAAATTAATTAATCACTCTTCTTTCACATTTAATTTAATAAATAAAACTCCTATAGTTTGTTTATTTAAATTAATATTCTATTTTCTTCTAATTTTTGGAATAAATCAAATAAAATATTCCTAAAATCTTCTAAAAACCCCCACCTCATCAAATCTCAACAATAAAATAAAACTATTCAGTTTTATTAAATATTTCAACAACCAACTCCTGTGCATTTACGGGAATGGCCGTGAAAGGTTATCACAGGAAAATCTTCTCCTATCCATTGGCTTGATGTTTTTGTGGGGAGGAACAATCTCCATGGAAATCTCAAGAGTCTCCATCTCTCACCACACATTTCCTCAGAAGAAATCCCAGCCTTTTATCCTGTACCCCTTCACAAATGTGTGCCGTGAAATATATAAATACCAATTTTTGGCTACAGGAAAAGGATCCTAATTTGTGTAATCTTACTCTATAGGTATTCTAGGCAATCAAGCATTCAAGCAATCTAGTTTTAGGATCAATCCATCAAGCATTCATCCAACATTCATCAAGCATTCAACATTTACAGTCATGGCTGTCATTACAGTAGTTTTTCATTATTAAATCATATAGGAATAGAAATAGTTTGAATTCTCATTCTCTAAGTGTCATTTCAACAATCTATTAGCTTACTTAAATCTGAGAGCAAAGTAGATTAGAGAGATCTTTAGAGTTAGAGAGCAATAGGACAGATTTCTAAAGATTCTTAGTTTAAATTAGCTTAAATCTTTTTAATCTTTGATGCAATGTCTTATTTAGAAGTGTAGATGCATATTTGTTTATTTATCTCATTCATACACTTTCATTTTGGTGCCCACCATGGGGACTAACCCCATATTCTTTTTTTTTTTTTGTGAAAAGTGTCTTACAGGTATCGCCCTGTTTGTTTTAGCAGAATCACGATTTTTTATAGGGCGCCGACTGGATTCTGTAGTGCATCGGAGGAAGACTATAGCACTCCGTACAACTATTTTAGCATGCCACACAAATGTTTTAGCACACCACACAACTATTTTAGCACCTCACCCCTTTGTTCTTTAATATCTTTTATCTGGATCCGATGCATCCATGGCCAGATTTTGTTCTTTTATCTCTTTTTGGTTAAAATTTATCAATCCTAGGACAGAAAACGGGTTAAAATTTATCAATCGTAGGATAGCAAATGGATAAAAATTGATCAATCCTAGGATAGAAACTTCATTATTACTTGTGGGATTAAAAATTGAACATCATGCTTTTTATGGAGCAATATCTCCATATAGATTAGATAATTTGTCTTTTGGGTTTTAAAAAGTGAACAACTTCTTTGCTGTGATTGGGTGATAGGTTTATGCTCTCCCCTTGACTGGGTGCATCAAAATACCAAACTCACTTTTACTTTGTTCATTTTCAAGCTTTCATTAAAACCTTTAGACAGGCTTGCCGTAGTGGGAAAAAGTACTCACCCTACGGGAATGACCTAAGTGAGGACAACCAAAAGCCATGGCATTCCAACTCACTTTAAAATTTATGTGAATCTGGGGAAACCCTTTTTCAACGGAAGTGTGCAGGATAACCATCCCCAAAATATTTGTTCTAAAGATTGGGAGGTCTCTTGAGGGAGTTTATCAATTTGCCACTCTGAACGGAAACCCTATCTAAGAACCTAGAAATAGAAGCATGCTTGTCAGTTCTCGAACATTGTAATACTCGGCGGTGCAGGGGCGGGGAAGAATCTACCCTCAAGCACTCACCATATAATTGCCAAGGACTGTTTGCTGAGGGGATCCAATATCCACTTCTGTCACTCTAAGTATGCACCTATAAAAGACAAAAACAAGGGCGCCCTCTATGGGGTGACATGGCTGTGTGAGTCGACACAATTCCAAGCTGTGGGCCGTTCGAGTTTATAACAATGACCTTTTGTCTCTAGGAGTGAGTCTGTTTGAATTGTCTTATCTTGTTATCAAACCAGTGAAAATCAAGAAGGATCATGATTGGTTCTTAAAAACATACACTATTTGTTTAGATTCTAGGATTTTAAATCAACTATTCTATTCTTGCTTGTTGTGTTTTCCTTCATTAAATTCAGATAAGATCATCACAAAAAATCTTCAAATCAAAAACTTGTGAAATTCTCATGATTCGAGATTGGGTATCCACCAAATTTGTCAAGAATTCTCTTGTCAAACGAATCAAAAAGCCAAAGAAAACACTTACATACAAACAACTCTTGAGAAAGCAACAATTTTTATATCAAAGCAGAAAAGTTCTACTCCAACATAGGACCTTTATTCATAGATATCACGATTTCTCTAGAGGTTATACAGATGACTATGATGTAGCTCCCTTAGATTCACAAGCATTTTATCAAAGAAGGGCTCTTAGACAACAACACAATCACAGTCAACGAATTCGTCCAGAATACATCCCACAACCGGCCATACAATACGATACAAGACCAAGTGAATTTCATAGAGTAAGATAGTTTTCTGTAGCACCCTAGAAACATTTTGTAGCACGTCAGAACTCTGTCTTAGCTTGTTGTATCTCTGTCTTAGCACATTGTATCTGTCTTAGCGTGTCTTAGCTCTATTTTAGCATGTCATAGCTATGTTTTAGAGCATCGTAGCTCTGCTTTAGCGCTTCAGACCTCTATTTTAGTGCTTCAAAAAGTTAGAAAAGAAACCAGAGA
This sequence comes from Sequoia sempervirens, assembly GCA_007258455.2. Classification (NCBI taxonomy): domain Eukaryota; kingdom Viridiplantae; phylum Streptophyta; class Pinopsida; order Cupressales; family Cupressaceae; genus Sequoia; species Sequoia sempervirens. The sequence goes on from VDFB02020682.1 coordinate 3,257, forward strand.
GTTAGTAAGACAGTCTATCATATTGCCAACATGAAAAACAAGGTTTTTATCAGTCGAAAACATTTTTCCATAGTGCGAAAACACTTGAATCATACAAAAACTTTACTATTACACCTAGGTCTTGAAACATCTTGCAAAGTGTCCTTATCAATCATCACTAATCTAAGATTTTTTGTGTCAAAATTTCCCTATCAAGGATTTTATCATCCTTTCATCACGAAACTAGACACAACTAAATTATATTTTTAACATCGTTCTATCAAATACTGAATTAAAAGTGACACTTATCAAATCGAAAATCCAAGATCAAAGTCTAGAGTTAAAAGTTTGTATGCCTATTTTCACACGATCAGCATATCAAAGACAACAACAAGAAGAAAATGAAAGAATAGTAGCCATGGCTGAAGAAAACCCTTGGGGATGATACAACAACACTGATCCTCTCACTAACTCACAAGAGAAAGAAATAACTAAAGAAGAGATCGAGAAAGTTCAACAAGACCCTCATTTCCATAAGCTTATGGAAAAAATGTTAGAGCAAGATATGGAAAAGTATCTTTTGTTATTAGCTAACAAAGGTGCTAAGCTTCCTAAAGACTTTGAGGTCAACCAACTCAAGGAAGTGACCACACTTAAAGCAACTAGTATAGAAAATCCAAATCAAGTAGATACTTTGACAAGACAAATCCAACAATTACAATTGCAGTTCCAAAACATCCAACAAGGGCCAACAAAAAGATATTCCTTACAAGATATTTGCCCTTATCCATTTGACCAAAGCATTAACATGATACCATTTCCATGGTATTGTGAATACCCGATGTACAACAAATACAATGGAAGAACCGATCCAATTGATCGCGTACGGGAATTTAGAACCATGAACATAGAGTTTGCACATGAGGACTCTTACTTACTACAATTGTTTCCAAGAAGCTTATGAAACACTTGCATGGAGTGGTTCTCTAAAATGGAACCCGAGATCTAATCTTTTGAAGAGCTGATCAATAGGTTCATAACACACTTCTCATTCAACATCCAACACGGGGTGACCCTAAAAAAACTCTACAACACCAAACAAGCAAAGGGTGAAAAGTTTATTTCCTTTCTCCAATGATGGAGAAGGCTATTTGCTAAATACCCTAGATCTATTCTTGAAGAGGAGAAGATAGAGATGTTCATTGATAACCTAGTGGATGAAATGAATTATAGATTGGACTTGCAATGTCCATCTACATTTGAACAAGTTATCAAAAAGGGGCTCAAAATCGAAGAAGCTCTAATCAAAAGAGGAACAATCAAACACTTCATTGAAGGTTCAAACAATAGTAATTCCTCTAACAACAACAATGAAAAGCTAAGATTTTGGAAAAAGAATAAGAATACTGATACCATAATCGATACACACACATCCAAACCAGTATTCACCTTGACGCCAACCACTACAAACAAACAAAACAATGATTCTAATGTCAAAAAAAGTAGTGATCAAGGAAATAATCAAAACAATGGAGAAACAAAAACCCAATCATTCCAACGACCATCCAATAAACAAAAATTCACACCATTAGGGAAATCATTGGAATCAGTCCTCAAAGAACTTTTAGATGAAAAATTTATTCAAGTACAAGAGGCTAGGAATTGGGACCCTCAAGTCAAACCATCATGGTGGAATGACTCACATTACTATAACTACCATCAAAATAAAGGCCACATGACTGAAAATTGTTGGCAATTAAAACATGCGGTGCAAGACCTTATAGAACAAAAGAAAGTATTTGTAGAGGGGCACCAAACAAACAAAGATCATACAACATTCAAAAATCCTCTACCCAATTATCAGAAGGGAGAATCCTCTTCTGCAAACAACAAAGGTAAGAATGTCGGTTATGTTTATGACACAACGATCCTTTGTCTTTCTGTTGTCAAGGAGGATGAGGAGTTATGCAATCGAATCAATTGAAACAATGACATTACACCTTCTAATTTGGTACAACATACGGACAAATCTGAAAACCAAATTAATGTAATCACACTCAAAGGGAAACAAGAGTACCAACCAGTTAATGCCACAACAAGGGCACAATCCAAAGTTATATTGAAAGGAGCATCATTATCATCCCAATCTGTGGATCCTCCCTCCAATCAATATAATCTCATCGAGTAATTATAGAAAATACCGGCGCAAATATCTATCTTAGAACTTCTAAAGATCTCCCCATCACACAAAGAGGTTCTTGAGCAAGCTCTTGTATCAACCACAGTACCTAACAATTTGGATGTATGTCAATTTCAAGCTATGGTGGGACATCTATCTACACCTCATTGCCTTTCATTTTTCGAACATGATGATGCATCACTCACCCATCCACATAATTCTACCCTTCACATTGAAGTCCTCATCCATAAACACCGTGTAAAGCGTGTCCTAATAGATGGAGGGTCTAGTTTAAATATTTGTACTTTAAAGCTGATTCGTGCACTAGGATACTTAGATGAAGCCATTGATACAAGAAGAAAAATCACAATCAAAGCATATGATGAGGAAGAAAGATCCTCTAAAGGATTGATCATATTACCCATTCAAGTGGGACCTATTGTCCAAAATGTGATTTTTCAAGTCTTAGATAGGGAACTGACATACAACATACTACTGGGACATCCTTGGATTCATGATATGCAAGCAGTACCTTCCACCTATCATCAATGTCTGAAATTTCCCGTCAATGGACAGGAGGTAACAATCACAACAGACTATAATGTCACCCAAGCTTTCCATACATTGAAAACATATCAGGATACATTAATACCTCACAACAAAGAAGTTAGCACATCAGATTCATCTAATGGTGAGAGACACCAAAGCTTCATATCAAAGTGGCTTCCAAAACAACAAAAATCACAAGAGATCAAGGTGATACAATCTAATCCTTCAAATGTTGAACAACAATTCGCTTCACTCTCACACCAATTCACCAACAAAGTACAGTTAAGTGACAAAGGAATGGGTGAATATGGTGTCAGACACTCTTTCCATCTATCACAGATGTTACCCTCCTTAAAAACATATGGACAGCCATCTACAACTACACAAGAATCAACACAATCTACAATGGCATTAGATGGTAGATTTGTGAAAGTTGAAAACTTGGATGAAGAATCAGAAGATAAGGCTATACTCAATTGGATTTATAAAGATGAGGAAGCTTCCACTTCCACGAGTGATATCATAGAGACAAATCAATATGGAAAGGGAAAAACTATTCTGGAGAAGATTGGGTATTCAGGACAGGGACCTCTTGGGTTAAAGAAACAAGGCATAATAGAACCAATCCAACCACTCACGCTCCAACACAAGGATAAAACTGGACTAGGATATACAATAGGACAAGGACCTTTTGAACGAGGGGAACAAAGTGTAACAGAACCAATCCAAGTTCTCACAGTTCAGCATAATAACACAAATGGGCTAGGATATACAGAAGGACAGGGCTCGCTTGAATCAAGGGAAGAAGGCACAATGACACCAACCCAACCTTTAACACTTTAGCAAAATGGCAGAACTGGACTAGGATACACAGAAGAAGAAAGAGCAGAACTCACCAATAGAACTATGGAGCGTATTCTTCAAATGAGAGATAACTCTGAAATAGATTCAAATAATATGAGTTGGACAACTTATCAGATGTTTCCTATGAGGATATTCAGATTGATGTTATCAAAAAGTATACACCCAAACATGAGGAGGGTCAAAGCTTGATTTTTAATCCTATTGTCTTTGAATCAAAAAATTTGGATGACTCAAGTGAAGACGAATAGACATCGAATGAGATAAATGATGTAGAATAAAATACCTTCGTAGGCCTTGACATAACCACTAACAACTTTGATGACATTTCCGTCTGAGCTTTCACAATCACAGACCTCAACCCATCTAATGATTCATTGCCTTTACTGCATCCCGAGCTTATCGAGTGGGAACCCCAACACCCCATCAATCTCCCTATTTTTGACAATGACTCTACTATTATTAACTACCTTTGTTGTGCAGAATCTGATACTTGTTCTACCAATGCTTCTTTTAATCATGATTTTAGGCAGGAGGGTGCCAAGCCTTCCAATTGCAAAAGTATGGAAATAAATAATGGATCTATTGGTGAAAACCATTCTATGGCAGTATTAGATGCTAAAATAGTAAAAACAAAGAACACATCCAATGGTGAAAACCTCAATGAGGCGCCAAAGGATGGAAGGCTTCACATCCTCCCACAACATTACCATGAAAGATCATCAGTGTTGGTAGAACCCACACAGTCTATTGATATTGGCACAGCAGAGAAAGTAAGAATACTACACCTGGTAGCATCCATGAAAGCTACATAAAAGCCAGATTTTATCAAATTCTTTGAAGAACGATGCATCAATTTTTCTTGGTCATACTCTAATATGCCAGGCTTAGACACAAATCTTATTATGCATCACTTATCTTTACTAGCTAGCACTAAACCAGTAAAACAGAAACTGAGAAAGATGCATCCACATGTTGCATTATTGGTCAAAAATGATTTGAAGAAACTACTAGATGCTGGATTTATCAGATCTATTGATTATGCTGAATGGATATCCAACATTGTACCTATTTCAAAACTAGATCACACCATCAGAATATGTACAGATTTTAGGGATTTAAATAGAGCATGTCCAAAGGATGATTTTCCTTTGCCAAACATAGACATGATTGTAGATTTAACAGCTGGCCATCAAATGCTATCACTCATGGATTTATTTTCAGGATACAATCATATAAAAATAGCTCTTAAGGACTAAGAAAAGATAGCATTTACATGTCCATGGGGCACCTTTTGCTGGAATTTCATGCCTTTTGGGTTAAAGAATGCAGGAGCTACATACCAGCGAGCTATGACAACAATCTTCCATGACATGATGCACACCTTCATGGAGGACTATGTGGACGACATCTTAGCAAAATATTACACCAGAGAAGGACATCTAGAGATACTTGGCAAAATATTTGATAGGTTGGAGAAATTTAAAGTCAGATTAAATCCCAAGAAATGTGTCTTTGGAGTAACATCAGCAAAACTCCTTGGATACATAGTTTCTACAAAGGGAATTGAAGTAGATCCAGCAAAATTTAAAGCCATTATGGAAATTCCACCTCCTAAGAATATTAGCACACTGAGATCTCTACAAGGCTGACTACAGTCCATCAGAAGATTCATCTCTCAACTAGCAAATCGGTGTCATCCATTCAACCATCTTTTTCATAAAAATGTATCTTTTAAATGGGATGAACAGTGTGAGAGTACTTTCAATCAAATCAAGAATTATTTATTGACACCACCAATCTTGCTACAACCCAGTGAAGACAAGCCATTGTTGCTATATATCACAACAACAAATATCTCTTTAGGAGCCTTCCTGGCACAAGAGGATAGAGAAGCAAAGGAATAGGCAATATACTATACCAGTAGGACACTCAATGGACATGAAGTAAACTATACCTTCATCAAAAAATCATGCTTAGTAGTAGTATTTGCAACACAACAATTGTGACACTATATGCTCACTCACACTGTCAAGCTCATTGCAAAAATCGATCCCCTCAAGTATTTACTAAGCAAAGTAGCTTTAATAGGAAGGTTGGCAAAGTGGGTCATGCTCCTCAGTGAGTTTGACATTCAGTATGTTGAAAGGCAAGCTATCAAAGGACAAGTCATTGTCGACCAATTAGCAGAAGCTCCATTGTCAGACAATCATCCTATGACCATGGAATTTCCTAATGCGGATATCCTCAATGTTACAACACAACCATGGCAACTCTACTTCGATGGATCCTACACACAACATGGATCAGTGTTATGAAATAACTTGCACAATAGAAGAATATGATAAGAAATATGCTGCAAATACTTGATAATAACTGAGAATAACAAGCCACTTCGAGGGGGAAAACCTCCAAATATCTCTAATGAGAACACACTTCACAACTTGATGATGAAATAAGACTCACAACCTCCTATATATACCTATTTATGCCAAGGATATCACCTAGGCCGACTTAGACACACCTATATAAGACTTAGGCTGACCTAAACAACTAAATAACAATATACTAATGATAATATGACTTAATAGAGAGTTAAGATAGCCACAAGTGACTATTCATAACCCGATGTACAATAATTAAGGGCTAACATGCCCCTTCTTCAAAGAAGCATTGTCCTCAATGCTAATCAAGTTTGGAAACTTTTGAATGAACTCCTATCTTCCCATATGGCATCTTCAACTGGTAAATTCTTCCATTGGATGAGATACTCAGTGATAGTTCTATTCCTCAGCTTCTTTGTGCGTGTTTGACGAATGCACTCTGGTTCCAAAATGATTCTCCCTTCTTCATCCATCTCAGGAAGTGTTGTTTGAGTGGGAATATTATGCCCAATTACCTTCTTCAAACAGGAAACATGAAAAAAACTGGATGTATCTTTGTTGTAGGTGGCAACTCAAGCTTGTAGGCAACATTACCGATCTTCTGCATGATTTGGTATGGACCATAATACTTTGGTGACAACTTATTATTCTTTCTTTGCTTTAGTGAGATTTGCTTATAAGGCTGCAATCGCAAGAAGACCAATCCCCAACTTCAAAACTTTTTCACCACGATGTTGGTGCCTTTGTTGTTTCATTCGATTTTGTGCCATGGATAAATTCTCTTTGAGTCCTCGAAGTACTTGTTGTTGATGAAGCAAGTGGTCTTCTAACGCTCGAACTCTTGGGACACCTTAATTGATGATGTGATGGAAGGAGGATGATATCCATAAAGTGCAAAAAATGGAGACATTTTTGATGAGCTATGAAAATAAGTGTTATACCACCATTCCACAAGTGGTAGCCAATCTACCCAGGGACTGTTTTCTCTGAAGTGAAACAACGTAGATATCCTTCCAAACACTTATTAACAACCTCTGTTTGCCCATCTGATTGAGGGTGGTATGAAGAGCTAAGAGCCAATTGAGTACCCAAACATGAGAATAAATCTTTCCAAAAGTGACTAGTGAAGATAGGATCACGATCACTAACAATAACTTTAGGTGTACCATGTAGCTTTTGGATATTCTCCAAAAAGCTCTAGCCACTACACTTGCTGTAAAAGGATGTGCTAATGCAATGAAATGTGCATATTTAGTGAGCCTATCAACCACCACCATGATGACATTATGACCTTTAGATTTGGGAAGCCCTGTGATGAAGTCCATGGATATCTCTTCCCAACGCTGGCTAGGAATAGATAAGGGTTGCAAGAGACCTGGTGCCTTAATTGTCTCCCCTTTATGCCTTTGACACACCAAACATTCAGCCACAAATTTTTGAACATCACCCTTTAGCCCTTCCCAAAAGAAATCTTGCTTGACTCAATGATATGTCTTCAAAAATCCTGAATGACCACCCACTGGAGACTCATGCAACTCTGTGAGAATCTTGATTTTAAGGTTGGAATTCTTGCAGAGATACAAACTCTCTTTATACCAAAGAGTATCTCCCTTCCAACAAAACTTATCTGAACTACTAGGATCACTTTTTAATTGCTTCGATGAGATTACTAGTCGCAACATCATTTTGCCACTCTACTTTGGCTTCCTCCACCCAATTTTCTTGTAATATTGAAAGGCACAATAAGGCTTCATCTTTCTCATCCTTCCTTGACAGGCATCTGTAACAATATTTTCTTTCCCTTTCTTATATACAATCTCAAAGTCATATCCTAACATCTTAGTGACCCATTTTGTTGCTCTTCAGAAGATAGTCATTGTTCCAAAAAATATTTTAGGCTATAATGATCTGTCTTAACCTTGAAATGTCTACCCAATAGATAAGGCCGCCATTGTTTCAGCATGGATTATTGCTAGCATTTCCTTCTCATAAATAGGTTTTAGTAGATTCTTACCTTTTAATTGACGACTCTCAAAAGCAATTGGTCGACCTTCTTGCATAAGCACTGCTCCTATCCCATTTCTAGAAGCATATCACATTCCACAATGAATTCCTTGGTGAAGTCAGGAGTGGCAAGTACCGGAGTTGAACACATAGCCTCCTTCAATCTCTCAAATGTTGTATTGGCAGACTCATTCCAATGAAAAGAATCCTTCTTCAATAGAGTGGTGAGAGGTGCTGCTATACTACCATAATTCTTCACAAATCTTCTATAGTACCCTGTCAATCCCAAGAATCCTCTTAGTTTCTTAATGGTTTTCGGAATAGGCCATTCCATGATAGCCTTAATTTTGTTAGGGTCCACCTTTACTCCTTCATGTGAAACTATGTGTCCCAAATACTCCACCTCTATAAGACCAAAATCACACTTGGATGGCTTAGCATAGAGTTTATGATCTTCAAGTATTTGTAATGCTTGGTCCACATGTTGCAAATGTTCTTCCCAAGTCTTGCTGTAAATCAATATATCATCAAAGAATACTAATACAAACTTTCTCAAGAACTTCTTAAAAATGGAATTCATCAAACTTTGGAATGTAGATGGTGCATTAGTAAGACCAAATGGCATCACCAAAAATTCATAATGACCCTCATGAGTCTGAAATGCTGTCTTACAAATATCTTCCTCCTTAATCTGAATTTGGTGATAACCAGATCTAAGATCTAACTTGGTAAAAAACATAGCTCCATTTAATTCTATCTAACAAATAATCAATGACTAGAATTGGAAACTTATCTTTAATGGTGTACATGTTGAGCACTCTATAATCTGGACACATGCGCCAAGTATCATCCTTCTTACGTACCATCACCACCGGCGAGGAGTAAGCACTTTGGCTATGCCTAATGATTCCTGCCTCTAGCATCTCTTCAACAATTTTTTCTATCTCACTCTTTTGTATGTGTGGATACCTATAAGGCCTAATGTTGGTGGATGGCTCCTGGGACTAAGCTGTATGGCATGATCATGATCCCTCTTAGGAGGAAGTCCTTTAGGCATATCTCCAAGAACAACTGAGTGACGATCAATTATAGCTTGCAAATCTGGATGAGTGGGAGTAATAGATTGAGACTTCTAATGAACATAGTTGGGCCACAAATCCATCCACTCCTTTCTTAAGCAACTTTTGCATTTGATGAGAGCTTACCATTTGTGGAGATTTTTCCTTCAACCCCCTTAGCTCTACTAGCCTTCCTTCTGATTGAAATCTCATGAATAGTTCTTGGAAGTTCATCTCAATTGTTCCTAATGTAGTAAGCCATTGTACTCCCAAAATAATATCTGCTTGCACCCATGGATATCGCATACATTGGGGTATCAAGTTGATAATATCCCATGGATAATTTAATGCTATAACACTTCCTGAACAATAACTATACCACCATCGTAATCAAAACTGAAACTTTGGGTGGATATAAACAATTTAGATGAGTAGCTAACTTTTTTTGATGAAATTATGAGTACTACGAGTCGATCAACATTACCTTCTGCTTCTTTAGGAACCCCACCACCTTGAGAGTGCATGACAAGAAATGATTGGTTGAGAATCATGTGATTCCTCATTTGACTCCCTTTCATCTTCTAGTATGGGTTCCTCCTCTTCTTCCTCATTAGGACCTTCAATATAAAACAATTTCTTTTCACTACATTTATGTCCTCGACTATATTTGCTATCACAATTGAAACACAAGCCTTTTTGCTCTTTTCTCCTCAATTTGTTGTGGAGTCAACTTAGTAGGTTGTGTTGAATATCCTCTCTCTTGTCACATTAGCCCCTGCTTCTTAGGAATCAAATATTTCTCCTCTACCTAGCGTGCTAAGATAAAAGACTCATTTATGGAACTAGGGCTAAACATGCATACCTCATGTTGAATGTGATCCTTGAGACCACCCAAGAATAAGTCATTCAATTTTCCTCCGTAATTGAATCCACCCTTAAGGATAGATTTTGGAATTGCTGAATATAATCCTTAACTGATCCTGTTTGTTGAAGTTTAGCTAGCTGGCTGAAGAAGTTGTCTGTGATGCTATTGCTATATTGTGCTTGGAGTTCCTCTGTAAAAATTGACCATGAGACGGTGAGCCCCTTTTTACCTCGATGAGTGCAAAGCCAATGATACCAAATGAATTGATCTGGTTCTAAATATAAGGAAGCCATCATGACCTTTTGTCCATTTGGGATTTGGTGTACTTCAAAAAAATTCTCCATTTGGTTTATCCATGTTAGAGGATCCTTACCATCAAACTTGCGCATATCCACCTTTGGAAATAAATTCCTAGATCCCATAGGAGTACTAAAGCTTGTGTTAGTAGTGGCTGACCTAGAATTCTCACCTTGGTCACTTGAGAACTCCTTTCTTGATTCAGCTATGTAGGTGCTTAACATGTTTCGCATTTCCGACATATCTCCTCTTAGGTCACACATATCCATCTTAATTGAGGAAATTTCTTCCTTGACCTTATTGTTAATTGAGGAAATTTCTTCCTTGACCTTATTGAGTTCTTCATTATGAGGAATATCCTCGATTGTTTCACCATCCTTATCAGGAGTCTTCCCCGGAGTGACAGCATTCTTTTTACCCCTTGTTGTAGGCCCTGTCATGATGGAAACCACTAATGTTGAAATAAATCACACAAATGAAACTTAAATTCTATAAAAATTTTACTGTAATCTCCTTTAGTATGTCTTCAAAAACCCAATAAAAATTAGACTCCAATTCAACAAGATGTAAGAGATATGTAGATTCCAAAAAAATAGTGTAGAAACCCTAATTCTGCAATAATTCGCTTAATTCTGCTCCAATTCTTCTAAAATATGGACTGTAGCTTCTTCAATATTTTCTTCAAAAAATATTTAAAAATCAGAAAAAAATTCGACAAATTCTGAAAGATATGCTCTTCCCAAAATCACCTCCAAAGTTGAGAAAAACCTTGCCTCTATGGTGCCAAGATCATGCTCTGATACCACTTGTTATGAAATAACTTGCACAATAGAAGAATATGATAAGAAATATGCTGCAAATACTTGATAATAACTGAGAATAACAAGCCACTTTGAGGGGGCAAACCTCCAAATATCTCTAATGAGAACACACTTCACAACTTGATGATGAAATAAGACTCACAACCTCCTATATATACCTATTTATGCCAAGGATATCACCTAGGCCGACTTAGACACACCTATATAAGACTTAGGCCGACCTAAACAACTAAATAACAATATACTAATGATAATATGACTTAATAGAGAGTTAAGATAGCCACAAGCCGACTATTCATAACCCGATGTACAATAATATTAAGGGCGTAGCAATCAGGGGCAAGAATTTTATTTGTCACACCACTTGGGCACACAATTCCATGATCTTACAGGCTTACCTTCCGTTGCACTAACAATGTGGCGAAATATGAAGCTTTAATCATTGGAATTAAAGTGGCTATTGACTGGAGAATCACAAAGCTATAGGTGTATGGAGACTCTCAGTTAATCATCTATCAAGTCAACAATGATTACCAAACTAAGGATGATACACTAATTTTATACAAGAGATTGGTAGATGATCTAAGGAAATACTTCATAGATATCAAATTTGAGCAGATACCAAGATCAGAGAATAAAGCAATAGATGCCATCGTCACAATAGCATCTCTTTTACAAATTCCTGAAACGCAAGATTGTTATCAATTTATTGTGGAACAAGTATCAAATCCTGCATACGCAAACCCCAAATCCCAAACCATAAGCTTTTTGGATAGCGCCCAATTTTCCATTTACGGAGACATTTTTACTTACCTAAAAGATAATATCTTACCGCCAGATCTTTCTCACAACCAAAAGCGCAACTTCATACGCTAATCCGCCAAACATACCATTATTGCTAACACCCTTTACCATCAAGGCCTAGATGGTACTCTTTTGCATTGTTTAGAACATAACGAATCTACTTCTGCTTTACATGAGGTCCATGAAGGAATTTGTGGCACACATTCAAGCAGATTATCTTTAGCAAAGAAACTCCTTCATTTGGGATATTACTGGCTGCACATGGAGCAAGAATCTTACCAGTTTGTTAAGAGGTGTCAAAAATGTCAGATTCATGGCAATCTTATACATGCACCAGCACAGGAGCTCCATCCATTCACATCTACATGGCCATTTTGTCAGTGGGGATTGGACTTGGTAGGGAAAATTAACCCATCTTCATCTAATGGACATAAGTTCATTATCACAGCAACATAATATTTTACAAAATGGGTGGAGGCAGTTCCCTTAACCACAATCACTGGGAAGCAGATATCATCCTTCATACTTAATTATCTCATTTGTAGATATGGGATACCCCAGTCGATGATCAAAGATAATGGCAGGCCTTTCAAGAACCAAGATGTCTAAGAGCTGTGTGAAAAGTTCCACATCCAACATCGCTTTTCAACCCCTTATTACCCTCAAGGTAATGGATAGGAAAAAGCTTCAAACAAAACAATCCTAAAGATTCTCAAGAAGTCTATAAATGAGGTAGGGCGTGATTGGCATGTTCAGCTTAACCCTACTCTTTGGGCTTAAAGGACTAGCATCAGAACACCAACAGGAGCTAAACCATATGCTCTTGTCTATGGATCAGAGGCAATATTACCTATCGAGGTAGAAATTCCATCCCTTCGAGTTTCACTAAAGGGACTCATTTCAGATGAGGATTATAGGATCTCTAGACTTCAAGAAGTAGAGCTACTTGATGAACGTCGACAACAAGCTGTCAATCATTTGACAGCCTATCAACAAAGAATGTCTAGGAACTATAATCACAGGGTTAAGCCTAGAGTCTTCCAGATCAGAGACTTGGTCGTATGGGAAAACCCTAGAAATCAAGCAGATAGAGAAAAGAAGGGAAAGTTTGAACCTAATTGGATAGGGCCTTATGTTATTATATCAGTCTATGGATCAGGAGCATACCATCTGTCTACACCAGAAGGAGATATGTTGAAGAAGCCCATGAACAACATCCATCTCAGGCGATTCTATACTTGAGGATACCTAGAGCATGGTTGGTAAGGTTGTCTTGATAAAAACCTGGCAAACAGGCATCATGATGATAGAAAAAATCCAAAAAATAATAATAATAATAAAAAAGGGGACACAATAAAAAAAAAGTGGTGAAAACCTGGTAAACAGGTGCTACTTGTGATTTTCACCAGCTCTTCTATCTATTGGGTATAGTTTTGTTACGATTGTTTCCTTTCATATGATTTCCATCTATCATTTGAGAAAATTATTATCACTATCCATATCATGGCAAGGATATCATGTCTTACCCTAGCTTGGGGGCAATATCCTAGAGTTATTTGGTACAATGGACTTTGAGCTTAAAGGGAAAGGCAATCAAACATGACAACACCAAGTGGAAATACTTGAAAAGCAACCAAAAGTATTAGAAAATTTGTCAAAATTGAAAAAAACATCAGAAAATTTTTCAAAATCCAAAAAAATCAGAAAATCCATGAAAATCAAAACAAAAACATTCAAAAATCGCAAAATACAAAAATAGAGTATGTGTCAGTCAAACTATGTGGTCTTTGTGTGTATAACATAGGCAAGACTAAGCTTTGATTAGTCCCTGAGGCCCCTAGGATAGGTCTTTAGGTTACATTCTTTGGTCAAACATCTGAGAATATCATGCAAACATCAGCACACACATTTCAACATCGATGACCTAATCTGAATAATGATTTGAAAATACATTAAGTAGAATTTGAATTTTTGTACTTTTCATTTTTATTGAATTTGCTTATCATTTCTTTGGAGCTACTCGATGATGTACTAAACTAGAGAAGCAAGGAAGGAGAATGATACTTTTCTTCGTTTGTTGTTTATGAGTTAGTCATTATTATTTTGTGAAGTGTCGCAGGAAGTGCTCTACCAAGTATCATGGATGACATTCCAATTCACTTAAGAAAATGATTAATTCTTGTCTGTTTACGCAAGAAATGCTCCGGTCATCTCGATTTAATTATACCTTGATGCTTATGTTCACTTGCAATATCAAAAATCATGAAAGAAATACTCAGGTCATCATGGACTTATATTGTATCATTGATGCTTGTATTCACTTTCAACATTTTTAAAGCTCAGTGATGATACAAAGAAAAATAAAAATATTGTTGAAATGACACTTAGGTTTGCATTGATAAAATAGGTTTGCATGGTAAAAATAGCTTGCATTCATAACAATATATCTGCAGAGTATTGGTTACACAAGTTACAAAGATTCATTTGCCAATAATGTTATCTTTTCTTATTAAAGATTGAGTATACTTGACACATACAATTTTCATAATGGCATGCATATAAAACCATTTCTTCATCTCATCATGAATTTCACAATAAACATCTCATTTCATGATATCATATACACATTATTATTTCAGCATTCATATATTTATCATATTTACATCTCATCACATTATTATTACCATTTAGTTGCAAAATCATCATTCATGTCATACATATAGAAGGAATTTTATAATTTAATTATATATTTCACATATACATTACATTTCATTAATACATCTCATCATACATTGTAATATTCTTATCATATTTCACATTCAACATACATTGCATACATCCATTGAATTTCATAAACATTATATATTAAACTTCCTTCATTCACTAGATTGTATATTTTTCATCCCAAATAAAGCACACATACATCTAATTTCATATCATATTATTTTATTTGATCCTATGCATCCACATCAAACATTTCATTAGGTCATACAAACATCATATGTACGTCACATTTTGCATACCATATACATTTTCATTTCACATATTGTCTAAACATAGAATTTCATAAACATATTTTACATATCATACATTGCATTTCATTAGATCATACATACATCATCAATATCATATCACATCATCATCAATGCATCTATCCCATCTAGTATAATAAATCATCATAAAACATAAAAATTAAAATGCATCCATCACATAAATCATGTAGAACACATCATAGATCAATCAAACCCGCTGCACATTTATATCTCATCAAGTGTCAAGTATACAATGAAGTTTGAAAAGGATGAAGATAACATCATATCAAAAAAATGGCTATATATATATCTCCAAATACATCAAAAGGTGCACACGGGAGTCTCAAGTAGTACTTGCACCAGAAGGAGCAGGGCTCGCACCAGTATCACCACCACCACCAGCTGTACCAGGATCTCTTAGATCTCTCTGGAGAGGTTGTGTCACACCTCTGCTCACTGTCCTCGAATGAGTCCTCTCTGAGCAGGACTGGGCAGAACTGACTCTCTGCTCTGGGGGGAAAATCTCATGATATCAGCTCCTGTAGAACTCAATCTCTGCACCTACCTACATAGCCTCTCGCATGTAATTTTCCACAGAGGTTCCATCGGCCACTCTCTGCAATCTCTTTGGAGTAGCCTGTGTTGTCTCTACTACCTGTCTAGCAGTATCTCACTCTACAATCAAGGTAGTAATCTATGCCTAGATCTGAGCTGGCGTCTGTACATCTACCAATTGTACCTATGCTCGCTGCCTGGCCTCATCCCTCTCACTAGATAGCAGTGTGATATGTGGCTACACAGTGGTCAACTGTGCTTGTACACCTGCTAGTTGAGCCTGTGCTCACTCTGCTGACTATCTGGCCTCATCTCTCTCACCAATCAGAGAGGTAATCTACATCTATGCAGTAGCTAGCCGTGCCTGCATCTGGGCTTGAGTCTGTGCTACTAATCCCTGTACTTGTGCTAGCTATCCCTGTAAAGTCAGAATCTCAACACGCAAACCAGCAACCTCTGATCACTCTGCTAGAGAGGGAGCAACTTCCTTCCTCTTATGAGGTGCACTAGTCGAAGGCTATGAGGTACCTGCTACACTCGGTCTCCCCTCATCTCCGCCATCATCTCCACTGTCATCATCACTGTCATCATCACTATCATCACTATCACTCTCATCACTACCCTCCACATCCACATCAACATCTACATCCTCCTCTCTCCTCTTTCTGTGACCACCGTGACCAACCCCTGTAGTTGTTGGTGTTGGCTCATCCGGAATGGTAATACGAGGAGGTGGGTGTAGAGCTAAATACTATCCATAGTCGGGAGTAATGGGTGCCTCTGTAATATCTTGCCGCAGATCCCATGCCGATGGTTGAAGAGCATGATAACCCTCAATAAGTGCCTCATAAGGTAAGCATGGACCCCAATCATTGGCATCTATCTGGCGTCGTCCATAGTGGGCTACTCCCTGTGGCATACACTGTACAATCCCATACTACCTATAGACGCAGCAAATCAGGAATCACTCCAAAATCTTGGAGGTCTTCCCGATCAAATACATCGAGTCAGCCAAATATCCCAACTCGACATCATCCTCATCCCGGTCATCAACTAAAAATGGTCTAATTAATTAAATACATTTATTTGATTAATTAATCTGTTATTCCTCTACTATTAAATAAATAAAAATTATTTATTTATATAGTTCATATTTATTTCCTCTAAATTCTTCTTTTATTCTAATTTTAATTAAATAAGAAAAATTAATACCTTTGTTTTATTTAATTATTATTATAATCAAATTCTCCTATTTATAAAGATCATATTAATCTACTTTAATTAATTAAATAAAGTTCACATACTTTGTTTAAATTAATTAATCACTCTTCTTTCACATTTAATTTAATAAATAAAACTCCTATAGTTTGTTTATTTAAATTAATATTCTATTTTCTTCTAATTTTGGGAATAAATCAAATAAAATATTCCTAAAATCTTCTAAAAACCTCCACCTCATCAAATCTCAACAATAAAATAAAACTATTCAGTTTTATTAAATATTTCAACAACCAACTCTTGTGCATTTACGGGAATGGCCGTGAAAGGTTGTCACAGGAAAATATTATTCTATCCTCTGGCTTGATGTTTTTGTGGGGAGGAACAATCTCCATGGAAATCTCAAGAGTCTCCATCTCTCACCACACATTTCCTCAGAAGAAATCCCAACCTTTTATCCTATGCCCCTTAACAAATGTGTGCCCTAAAATCTATAAATATAGGTTTTTGTCTACAGGAAAAGGATCCTAATTTGTGTAATCTTACTCTGCAGGTATTCCAGGTGATCAAGCATTCAAGCAATCAAGTTTTAGGATCAATCCATCAAGCATTCATCTAGCATTCATCAAGCATTCAACATTTACAGTCATGGTTGTCCTTACAATAGTTTTTCATTATTAAATCATATAGGAATAGAAATAGTTTGAATTCTCATTCTCTAAGGGTCATTTCAACAATCTATTAGCTTACTTAAATCTGAGAGCAAAGTAGATTAGAGAGATATTTAGAGTTAGAGAGCAATAGGATAGATTTCTGAAGATTCTTAGTTTAAATTAGCTTAAATCTTTTGAATCTTTGATGCAATGTCTTATTTAGAAGTGTAGATGCATATTTGTTTATTTATCTCATTCATACACTTTCATTTTCGCACCCACCGTGGAGCCTAACCCCATATTCTGCAATTTTTTTGTCAAAAGTGACTTATAGGTATCGACATGTTTGTTTTAGCGGAATCACAGTTTTTTATAGCGCGCCAGCTAGATTCTGTAGCACGTCGGAGGAAAACTATAGTGCTCCGTACAACTATTTTAGCACGCCGCACAAATGTTTTAGCGCATCACACAACTATTTTAGCACTTCAACCTACTGTTTTAGCACCTCACCCCTTTGTTCTTTAATATCTTTTATCTAGATCCGACGCATCTGTAGCCAGATTTTTTTCTTTTATCTCTTTTTGGTTAAAATTTATCAATCGTAGGATAGCAAATGGATAAATATTGATCAATCCTAGGATAGAAACTTCATTATTACTTGTGGGATTAAAAATTGAACATCATGCTTTTTATGGAGAAATATCTCCATATAGATTAGATAATTTGTCTTTTGGGTTTTAAAAAGTGAACAACTTCTTTGCTGTGATTGGGTGATAGGTTTATGCTCTCCCCTTGACTGGGTGCATCAGAATACCAAACTCACTTTTACTTTGTGCATTTTCAAGCTTTCATTAAAACCTTTAGACAGGCCTGTCGTAGTGGGAAAAAGTACTCAAACTACGGGAACGACCTGAGTGGGGACAACCAAAAGCCATGGAATTCCAACCCACTTTAAAATTTATGTGAATCTGGGGAAACCCTTTTTCAACGGAAGTGTGCAGGATAACCATCCCCAAAATCTTTGTTCTAAAGATTGGGAGGTCTCTCGAGGGAGTTTATCCATTTGCTGCTCTGAACAAAAACCCTATCTAAGAACCTAGAAATAGAAGCACAATTGTCAGTTCCCGAACATTTTAATACTCGGTGGTGCAGGGGCGGGGAAGAATCTACCCTTAAGCACTCACCATATAATTGCCAAGGACTATTTGCTCAGGGGATCCGGTATCCACTTTCGTCACTCTGCGTACGCACTTAGAAAAGACAAAAACACGGGCGCCCTCTAGGGGGTGACATTTTTGTGTGAGTTGACGCAATTCTAAGCTGTGGGCCTTTCGAGTATATAACGATGAAATTTTGTCTCTAGGAGTGAGTTAGTTTGAATTATCTTATCTTGTTATCAAACCAGTGAAAATCAAGAAGGATCATGTTTGGTTCTTAAAAACATACACTATCTGTTTAGATTCTAGGATTTTAAATCAACTATTCTATTCTTGCTTGTTGTGTTTTCCTTCATTAAATTTAGATAAGATCATCACAAAAAATCTTCAAATCAAACACTTGTGAAATTCTCATGATTCGAGATTGGGTATCCACCAAATTTTTCAAGAAGTCTCTTGTCAAACGAATTAGAAATCCAAAGAAAACACTTACATACAAACAACTCTTGAGAAAGCAACGATTTTTATATCAAAGCAGAAAAGTTCTACTCCAACATAGGACCTTTATTCATAGATATCACGATTTCTCTAGAGGTTATACGGACGACTATGCTATAGCTCCCTTAGATTCACAAGCATTTTATCAAAGAAGGGCTCTTAGACAACACCACAATCACAGTCAATGAATTCGTCCAGAATACATCCCACAACCGGCCATACAATATGATACAAGACCAAGTGAATTTCATAGAGTAAGATAGTTTTCTATACCACCCCAGAAACATTCTATAGCACGCCAAAACTATCTTAGCACATTGTATCTCTATCTTAGCGTGTTGTATCTCTGTCTTAGCGCATTGTATCTCTATTTTAGCATGTCGTAGCTCTATTTTAGCACATAGTAGCTCTATTTTAGCGCATCGCAGCTCTGTTTTAGTGCATCAAAGCTCTGCTTTAGTGCTTCAGACCTCTTTTTTAGCACTCCAGAAAGTCAGAAAAGAAAACAGAGATTTAGTAAGATAGTCTGTCATATTGCCAACATCAAAAACAAGGTTTTTATCAGTCCAAAACATTTTTCCATAGTCCGAAAACACTTGAATCATACAAAAACTTTACTATTACGCCTAGGTCTTGAAACATCTTGCAAAATGTCCTTATCAATCATCACTAATCTGAGACTTTTTGTGTCAAAATTTACCTATCAAGGATTTTATCATCCTTTCATCATGAAACTAAACACAACTAAATCAGATTTTTAACGTAGTTCTATCAAAAACTTTGTTAAAAATGACACTTATCAAATCGAAAATCCAAGATCAAAGTCTAGAGTAAAAAGTTTGTATGCCTATTTTCACACAATCAACTTATCAAAGAGAACAACAAGAAGAAAACGAAAGAATAGCAGCCATGGCTGAAGAAAACCATTGGGGACGATACAACAACACTGATCTTCTCACTAATTCACAAGAGAAAGAAATAACTGCAGAAGAGATTGAGAAAGTTCAACAAGACCCTAATTTCCATAAATTTATCGAAAAAATGTTAGAGCAAGATATGGAAAAGTATCTTTTGTTATTAGCTGACAAAGGTGCTAAGCTTCCTAAAGAATTTGACGTCAACTAACTCAAGGAAGTGACCACACTTAAAGAAACTAGTTTAGAAATTCCAAATCAAGTAGATACTTTGACAAGACAAATCCAACAATTACAACTGCAGTTCCAAAACATCCAACAAGGGCCAACAAAAAGATATTCCTTATAGGATATTTTCCCTTATCCATTTGACCAAAGCATTAACATGATACCATTTCCACGATATTGTGAATACCCAACGTACAACAAATACAATGGAAGAACCAATCCAATTGATCACATACGAGAGTTTAGAACCATGAGCATAGAGTTCGCACATGAGGACTCTTACTTACTACGATTGTTTCTAAGAAGCTTAGGAAACACTTGCATGGAGTGGTTCTCTAAAATGGAACCCGAGATCCAATCTTTTGAAGAACTGATCAATAGGTTCATAACACACTTCTCATTCAACATCCAACACAGGGTGACCCTAAAAGAACTCTACAACACCAAACAAGCAAAGGGTGAAAAGCTTCTTTCCTTTCTCCAACGATGGAGAAGGCTATTTGCTAAATACCCTAGATCTATTCCTGAATAGGAGAAGATAGAGATGTTCATTGATAACCTAATCAAAAGAGGAACAATCAAACAATTCATTGAAGGTTCAAACAATAGCAATTCCTCTAACAACAGCAATGAAAAGCCAAGATTTTGGCAAAAGAATAATAATACCGATACCATAATTGATACACACACATCCAAACCAGTATTCACCTTGACACCAACCACTACAAACAAACAAAATAATGATTCTAATGTCAAAAAAAGTAGTGATCAAGGAAATAATCAACACAATGGAGAAACAAAAACCCAATCATTCCAACGACCATCGAATAAATGAAAATTCACGCCATTAGGGCAATCATTGGAATCAGTCCTCAAAGAACTTTTAGATGAAAAACTTATTCAAGTACAAGAGGCTAGGAATTGGGACCCTCAAGTCAAACCATCATGGTGGAATGAATCACATTACTATAACTACCATCAAAATAAAGGCCAGATGACTGAAAATTGTTGGTAGTTAAAACATGTGGTGCAAGACCTTATAGAACAAAAGAAATTATTTGTAGAGGGGCACCAAACAAACAAAGATCATACAACATTCAAAAATCCTCTACCCAATTATCAGAAGGGAGAATCCTCCTCTGCAAACAACAAAGGTAAGAATGTCGGTTATGTTTATGACACAACGATCCTTTGTCTTTCTACCGTCAAGGAGGATGAGGAGTTATGCAATCAAATCAATCGAAACAATGACATTACACCTACTAATTCGGTACAACATATGGACAAATCTGAAAACCAAATTAATGTAATCACACTCAAAGGGAAACAAGAGTACCAACCAGTTAATGCCACAACAAGGGCACAATCCAAAGTTATATTGAAAGGAGCATCATTATCATCCCAATCTATGGATCCTCCCTCCAATCAATATAATCTCATCGATCAATTATAGAAAATACCGGCACAAATATCTATCTTAGAACTTATAAAGATCTCCCCATCACACAAAGAGGTTCTTGAGCAAGCTCTTGTATCAACCATGGTACCTAACAATTTGGATGTATGTCAATTTCAGGCTATGGTGGGACATCTATCTACACCTCATTGCCTTTCATTTTCTGAACATGGTGATGTATCACTCACCCATCCACATAATTTTGCTGTTCACATTGAAGTCCTCATCCATAAACACCGTGTAAAGCGTGTCCTGATAGATGGAGGGTCTAGTTTAAATATTTGTACTTTAAAGCTGATTCATGCACTAGGATACTTAGATGAAGCCATTGATACAAGAAGAAAAATCACAATCAAAGCATATGATGAGGAAGAAAGATCCTCTAAAGGATTGATCATATTACCCATTCAAGTGGGACCTATTGTCCAAAATGTGATTTGTCAAGTCTTAGATAGGGAACTGACATACAACATACTATTGGGACATCCTTGGATTCATGATATGCAAGCAGTACCTTCCACCTATCATCAATGTCTGAAATTTCCCGTCAATGGACAGGAGGTAACAATCACAACAGACTATAATGTCACCCAAGCTTCCCATACATTGAAAACATCTCAGGATACATTAATACCTCACAACAGAGAAGTTAGCACATCAGATTCATCTAATGGTGAGAGACACCAAAGCTTCATATCAAAGTGGCTTCCAAAACAACAAAAATCACAAGAGATCAAGGTGGTACAATCTAATCCTTCAACTGTTGAACAACAATTGGCTTCACTCTCACACCAATTCACCAACAAAGTACAGTTAAGTGACAAAGGAATGGGTGAATATGGTGTCAGACACTCTTTCCATCTATCACAGATGTTACCCTCCTTAAAAACATATGGACAGCCATCTACAACTACACAAGAATCAACACAATCTACAACAGCATTAGATGGCAGATTTGTGAAAGCCGGAAACTTAGATGAAGAATTAGAAGATAAGGCTATACTCAATTGGCTTTATAAAGATGAGGAAGCTTCCACTTCCACGAGTGATATCATAGAGACAAATCAATATGGAAAGGGAAAAACTATTCTGGAGAAGATGGGGTATTCAGGACAGGGACCTCTTGGGTTAAAGAAACAAGGCATAACAGAACCAATCCAACCACTCACGCTCCAACATAAGGATAAAACTAGACTAGGATATACAGCAAGACAAGGACCTTTTGAATGATGGGAAAAAAGTGTAACAGAACCAATCCAAGTTCTCACAGTTCAGCATAATAACACAAATGGGCTAGGACATAAAGAAGGACAGGGCTCTCTTGAATCAAGGGAACAAGGCACAACAACACCAACCCAACCTTTAACTCTTCAGCAAAATGGTAGTACTGGACTAGGATACATAGAAGAAGCAAGAGCAGAACTCACCAATAGAACTGTGGAGTGTATTTTTCAAATGAGACATAACTCCGAAACAAATTCAAATGAATATGAGTGGGACAACTTATCAGATGTTTCCTATGAGGATATTCAGATTGATGTTATAAAAAAAGTATACAACCAAACGTGAGGAGGGTCAAAGCTCGAGTTTTAATCCTATTGTCTTTGAATCACAAAATTTTGATGACTCAAGTGAAGACGAACAGACATCGAATGAGATAAATGATGTAGAAGAAAATACCTTCATAGGCCTCAACATAACCACTAACAACTTTAACGACATTTCCGTCCGAGCTTTCACAATCGTAGACCTTAACCCATCTAATGATTCATTGCCTTTACTGCATCCCAAGCTTATCGAGTGGGAACCCCAACACCCCATCAATCTCCCTATTTTGGATAATGACTCCGCTATTATTAACTACCTTTGCTGTGCAGAATCTGATACTTGTTCTACCAACGCTTCTTTTAATGATGCTTTTAGGTAGGAGGGTGCCAAGCCTTCCAGTTGCAAAAGTATGGAAAGAAATAATGGATCTAATGGTGAAAACCATTTTGTGGCAGTATTAGATCCTAAAATAGTAAAAATAAAGAACACATCCAATGGTGAAAACCTGAATGAGGGGCCAAATGATGGAAGGCTTCACATCCTCCCACAACATTACCATGAAAGATCATCAGTGTTGGTAGAACCCACACAGTCTATTGATATTGGCTCACCAGAGAAAGTAAGAATACTACACCTGGCAGCATCCATGATAGATACATAAAAAGCTAGATTTTATCAAATTCTTTGAAGAACGATGCATCAATTTTGCTTGGTCATACTCTGACATGCCAAGCTTAGACACAAATCTTATTATGCATCACTTATCTTTACCAGCTGGCACTAAACCAGTAAAACAAAAACTGAGAAAGATGCATCCACATGTTGCATTATTGGTCAAAAATGATTTGAAGAAACTACTAGATGTTGGATTTATCAGATCTATTGATTATGCTAAATGGATATCCAACATTGTACCTGTTTCAAAACTAGATCATACCATCATAATATGTACGGATTTCAGGGATTTAAATAGAGCATGTCCAAAGGATGATTTTCCTTTGCCAAACATAGACATGATTGTAGATTTAACACCTGGCCATCAAATGCTATCACTCATGGATGGATTTTCAGGATACAATCAGATCAAAATAGCTCCTGAGGACCAAGAAAAGACATCATTTACATGTCCATGGGGCACCTTTTTATGGAACATCATGCCTTTTGGGTTAAAGAATGTAGGAGCTACATACCAGCGAGCTATGACAACAATCTTCCATGACATGATGCACACCTTCATGGAGGACTATGTGGATGACATCTTAGCCAAATCTTACACCAGAGAAGGACATCTAGAGATACTTGGAAAAATATTTGATAGGTTGGAGAAATCTAAAGTCAGATTAAATCCCAAGAAATGTGTCTTTAGAGTAACATCAGCAAAACTCCTTGGATACATAGTTTCTACAAAGGGAATTGAAGTAGATCCAGCAAAAGTTAAAGCAATTATGGAAATGCCACCTCCTAAGAATATCAGCACACTGAGATCTCTACAAGGCCGACTATAGTCCATCAGAAGATTCATCTCTCAACTAGTAGATCAGTGTTATCCATTCAACCATCTTTTGCATAAAAATGTATCTTTTAAATGGAATGAACAGTGTGAGAGTACTTTCAATCAAATCAAGCATTATTTAATGACACCACCAATCTTGGTACCACCCAGTGAAGACAAGCCATTGTTGCTATATATCGCAACAACAGATATATCTTTAGGAGCCTTGCTGGCACAAGAGGATAGAGAAGGAAAGGAACAAGCAATGTACTATATCAGCAGGACACTCAATGGACATGAAGTAAACTACACCTTCATCGAAAAATCATGCTTAGCAGTAGTATTTGTAACACAACAATTACGACACTGTATGCTCACTCACACTGTCAAGCTCATTGCAAAAATTGATCCCCTCAAGTATTTACTAAGTAAAGCAGCTTTAACAAGAAGGTTGGCAAAGTGGGTCATGCTTCTCAGTGAGTTTGATATTCAGTATGTTGAAAGGTGAGCTATCAAAGGACAAGTCATTGCTGACCAATCAGCAGAAGCTCCATTGTCAGACAGTCATCCTATGACCATGGAATTTCCTGATGTGAATATCCTCAATGTTACAACACAACCATGGCAACTCTACTTCGATGGATCCTACACACAACATGGATCAGGGGTAGGAATTTTATTTGTCACACCACTTGGGCACACAATTCCACGATCTTACAAGCTTACCTTCCGTTGCACTAACAATGTGGTGGAATATGAAGATTTAATCATTGGAATTAAAGTGGCTATTGAATGGAGAATCACATAGCTATAGGTGTATGGAGACTCTTAGTTAATCATCTATCAAGTCAACAATGATTACCAAACTAAGGATGATACACTAATTTTATACAAGAGACTGGTAGATGATCTAAGGAAATACTTCATAGATATCAAATTTGAGTAGATACCAAGATCAGAGAATAAAGGAGCAGATCCCATGGCCACAATAGCATCTCTTTTACAAATTCCTGAAATGCAAGATCATTATCAATTTATTCTGGAACAAGTATCAAATTCTGCATATGGAAACCCCAAATCCCA
This sequence comes from Sequoia sempervirens, assembly GCA_007258455.2. Lineage (NCBI taxonomy): Eukaryota > Viridiplantae > Streptophyta > Pinopsida > Cupressales > Cupressaceae > Sequoia > Sequoia sempervirens. The sequence continues at coordinate 28,892 of VDFB02020682.1, forward strand.
AACCATAAGCTTTTTGGAAAGCGCCCAATCTTCCATTTACGGAGACATTTATACTTACCTTAAAGATAATATGTTACCACCAGATCTTTCTTGCAACCAAAAGTGCAACTTCATATGCCAATCTGCCAAACATACCATTATTGCTAACACCCTTTACCGTCGAGGCCTAGATGGTACTCTTTTGCATTTTTTAGAACATAACGAATCTACTCCTGCTTTACATGAGGTCCATGAAGGAATTTGTGGCACACATTTAGGCAGATTATCTTTAGCCAAGAAACTCCTTCGTTTGGGATATTACTAGCCGCACATGGAGCAAGAATCTTACCAGTTTTTTAAGAGATGTCAAAAATGTTAGATTCATGGAATCTTATACATGCACCAGCACAGGAGCTCCATCCATTCGCATCTACATGGTCATTTTGTCAGTGGGGATTGGACTTGGTAGGGAAAATTAACCCATCTTCATTTAATGGACATAAGTTCATTATCACAACAACATAATATTTTACAAAATGGGTGGAGGAAGTTCCCTTAACCACAATCACTGGGAAGCAGATATCATCCTTCATACTTAATTATCTCATTTGTAGATATAGGATACCCTAGTCAATCATCACAGATAATGGAAGGCCTTTCAAGAACCAAGATGTCTAAGAGTTGTGTGAAAAGTTCCACATCCAACATCGCTTTTCAACCCCTTATTACCCTCAAGGTAATGGACAGGCAGAAGCTTCAAAAAAAACAATCCTAAAGATTCTCAAGAAGACTGTAAATGATGTAGGGCGTGATTGGCACGTTTAGCTTAACCTTACTCTTTGGGCTTACAGGACTAGCATCAGAACACCAACAAGAGCTACACCATATGCTCTTGTCTATGGATCAGAGGCAATATTACCTATCGAGGTAAAAATTCCATCCCTTCGAGTTTCACTAAAGGGACTCATTTCAGATGAGGATTACATGATCTCTAGACTTCAAGAATTAGAGCTACTTGATGAACGTCAACAACAAGCTGTCAATTATTTGACAGCCTATCAAAAAAGAATGTCTAGGAACTATAATCACAGGGCTAAGCCTAGAGTCTTCTAGATCAGAGACTTGGTCCTACGGGAAAACCCTAGAAATCAAGCAGATAGAGAAAAGAAGGGAAAGTTTGAACCTAACTAGATAGGGTCTTATGTCATTATATCAGTCTATGGATCAGGAGCATACCATCTGTGTACACCAGAAGGAGATATGTTGGAGGAGCCCATGAACAACATCCATCTCAAGAAATTCTATACTTGAGGATACCTAGTGCACGGTTGGTAAGGTTGTCTTGATAAAAACCTGGCAAACAGGCATCATGATGACAGAAAAAATCCAAAAAATAATAATAATAAAAAAAAAAGTGGACACAATAAAAACAAGTGGTGAAAACCTAGTAAACAGGCGCTACTTGTGATTTTCACTAGCTCTTCTATCTATTGGGTGCAATTTTGTTACGATTGTTTCCTTTCATATAATTTCCATCTATCATTTGAGAAAATTATTATCACTATCCATATCATGGCAAGGATATCATGTCTTACCCTAGCTTGGGGGCAACATCCTAGAGTTATTTGGTACAATGGACTTTGAGCTTAAAGGGAAAGGCAATCAAACATGACAACACCGAGTGGCAATACTTGAAAAGCAACCAAAAACATTAGAAAATTTGTCAAAATCCAAAAAAAATCAGAAAATTTGTCAAAATCCAAAAAAACATCAGAAAATTTGTCAAAATCCAAAAACATCATAAAATCCTGAAAAGCAAAACAAAAACATTCAAAAATCGCAAAACACAAAAATAGAGTCTGTGTCAGTTGAACTACATGGTCTCTGCGTGTATAACGTAGGCAATACTAATCTTTGATCAGTCCCTGAGGCCTCTAGGATAGGTCTTTAGGTTACGTTATTTGGTCAAATGTCTGAGAATATCATGCAAACATCAGCACACACATTTCAACATCGATGATCTAATCTAAATAATGATTTGAAAATACATTAAGTAGAATTTGAATTGTTGTACTTTTCATTTTTATCATTTGCTTATCATTTCTTTGGAGGTACTCAATGATGTATTAAACTAGAGAAGCAAGGAAGGAGAATGATACTTTTCTTTGTTTGTTGTTTATGAGTTAGTCGTTATTATTTTGTGAATTGTCGCGGGAAGTGCTCTACCAAGTATCATGGATGACATTCCGATTCACTTAAGAAAATGATTAATTCTTGTCTTTTTATGCAAGAAATGCTCTGGTCATCTCGGTTTAATTATACCTTGATGCTTATGTTCACTTGTAATATCAAAAATCATGAAAGAAATACTCAGGTCATCACGGACTTATATTGTATCATTGATGCTTGTATTCACTTTCAACATTTTTAAAGCTCAGTGATGATACAAAGCAAAATAAAAACATTGTTGAAATGACACTTAGGTTTGCATTGATAAAATAGGTTTGCATGGTAAAAATAGATTGCATTCATAACAATACATCTGCAAAGTATTGGTTACACAAGTTACAAAGAATCATTTGTCAATAATGTTATCTTTTCTTATTAAAGATTGAGTATACTTGACACATACAATTTTCAGAATGGCATGCATATAAAACCATTTCTTCATCTCATCATAAATTTCACAATAAACATCTCATTTCATGATATCATATACACATTATTATTTCATCATTCATATATTTGTCATATTTACATCTCATCAAATTGTTATTACCATATAGTTGCAAATCATCATTCATTGCATACATATAGAAGGCATTTTATAATTTCATTATATATTTCACATATACATTACATTTCATTAATACATCTCATCATACGTTGTAATATTCTTATCATATTTCACATTCAACATACATTGCATACATCCATTGAATTTCATAAACATTATATATTAAACTTCCTTCATTCACTAGATTGTATATTTTTCATCCCAAATAAAGCACACATCCATCTCATTTCATATCATATTATTTTATTTGATCATACGCATCCACATCGAACATTTCATTAGGTCATACAAACATCATATGTACATCACATTTTGCATACCATATACATTTGCATTTCACATATTGTCTAAACATAGAATTTCATAAACATATTTTACATATCATACATTGCATTTCATTAGATCATACATACATCGTCAATATCATATCACATCATCATCAATGCATCTATCCCATCTAGTATAATAAATCGTCATAAAACATAAAAAATAAAATGAATCCATCACATAAATCATGTAGAACACATCATAGATCAATCAAACCCACTACACATATATATCTCATCAAGTGTCAAGTATACAATGAAGTCTGAAAAGGATGAAGATAACATCATATCAAAAAAATGGGTGTATATATCTCTCAAAATACATTAAAAGGTGCATACCGGAGTCTCAAGTAGTACTCGCACCAGAAGGAGCAGGTCTCGCACCAGTATCACAACCACCACCAGCTGTACCAGGATCTCTCAGATCTCTCGGGAGAGGCTGTGTCACACCTCTGCTCACTATCCTCGAACGAGTTCTCTCTGAGCGAGACTGGGCATAACTGACTCTCTGCTCTGGGGTGAAAATCTCATGATATCGGCTCCTGTAGAACTCAATCTTTGCACCTGCCCGCATAGCCTCTCGCATGTAATCTTCCATAGATGTCCCATTAGCCACTCTCTACAATCTGTCTATAGTAGCCTGTGCTGTCTCTGCTACCTGTCTGGTAGTATCTCGCTCTGCAGTCAAGGCAGTAATCTGTGCCTGCATCTGAGCTGGTGTCTGTACATCTGTCAACTGTACCTGTGCTTGTTGCTTGGCCTCATCCCTCTCACTAGTCAGCAGTGTGATTTGTGCCTGTGCAGTGGTCAATTATGCTCGTACACCTGCTAGCTAAGCCTTTGCTCGCTCTGCTGACTGTCTGGCCTCATCTCTCTCACCAATCAGAGAGGTAATATGCATCTGTGTAGTAGCTAGCCGTGCCTACATTTGGGCCTGAGTCTATGCTACTAATCCCTGCACCTGTGTTGGCTGTCCTTGTAAAGTCAAAATATTAACATGCAAACCAACAACCTCTGATCGCTCTGCTAGAGAGGGAGCAATTGCCTGCCTCTTACGAGGTGCACTAGTCAAAGGCTCTGAGGTACCTACTACGCTCACTCTCCCCTCATCTCTGCCATCATCTCCACTGTCATCATCATTGTCATCATCACTATCATCACTATCACTCTCATCACTACCCTCCACATCCACATCAACATCTACATCCTCCTCTCTCCTCCGTCTGTGACCACCGTGACCACCCCCTGCAGCTGCTGGTGTTGGCTCATCTGGAATGGTAATACGAGGAGGTGGGTGTAGAGCTAAATACTGTCCATAGTCAGGAGTAATGGGTGCCTCTGTAATATCTCATTGTAGATCCCATGCTGATGGCTGAAGAGCAGGATAACCCTCAATAAGTGCCTCATAAGGTAAGCATGGACCCCAATCATTGGCATCTATCTGACATCGTCCATAGTGGGCTACTCCTTGTGGCATACACTGTACAATCCCATACTACCTGTAGACCTGGCGAATCAAGAATTGCTCCAAAATCTTGGAGCTCTTCCCAATCAAATACATCGAGTTGGCCAAATATCCCAACTTGACATCATCCTCATCCCAGTCATCACAATCTAAATATGGATGTCAGGTCACTGTCTCCACATCATCAATAACCTGTCTCCAATAATCTAGCTTACCCATCATATGCTGGGTAGGCCTACCTGTGTAACGGAACACATAGGGTCTCGTCATTGGTCTCGATAACATCAGCTCAAGACGCGTGACAGCAATATGCTCCCATGCCCATACCTGAAGAAGTGTAGCTACTGTTGATAAACTGTTACCTCCTAGGTACACGATCCAGTGTAAATCATGATATAACTGAGCAAGCATACACATGCCCCAAGCATATCTCATCCTGTGTACCACCATACTCTCTAATACCCGACCCCATCCAAGAGATAAACCCTTTGAACTCTTATCAGGACAAAGGAATCCACCAATGAAGCCTGCCAAAACTGAAGGAAGTCGAGCATATGAATTATACATCTCTACCCAAGGGATCCAAACTCCCGCAATATGAGGATCTTGAAAAACTCTCTGAATAGAATCTATCCCACCACGCTCCTCTAAATCATGCACAACAATCTCACCAACAAAAGGAATGCGAAGGATACGCCATACATCCTCTGGCGTAACGGTCATCTCGCCAGTAGGTAAATGGAAGGTGTTGTGGTCACTATGCCACCACTTTGCTAAAGCTGTAAGTAGACCCCTATTAAGTCTAATATGGGGCATGTCCAATAATGACGCTAAACTACAATTAGTAATATGCTGTCTCTCCTCTAATGAAAGTCGTGGTATCATATCAAAAGGCTAGGGGAACTACTCTCGCAACTGGACAACATCTAAATTCTCATGTTATCATAGAAACATTTTACAGATCAATATGTTATCATCAGAATATTGACCATCATTTATTTTATCCAAACTAATGATCAAATATTATGGGTAAAACAATCTTTTAACCCTCACCTATCATGAGGTCATCAATTTCTAAAAATGTGCTCATTTATCATACGATCAATTTATAAAAAATGAACCCTTATCTATCAATCAGGTTCATTCCATAAAATTTTTAACTATTCCTCGCTTATCATGAGGGTAATTATTATCAATCAATCAATGGATCTTGCTTATCATGAGATCGTTTACCATCTATTATATCAAATCAATGTGCTACAGTTTCTGGCCGACATGTTGTAGGATTTAGTCGGGGCACTAAAACTACTGTGGCACTATGCTATCCTGTCAGCACGCTAACATAGAGTTCCTATGTGCTCATTTGGTGAGGTGCTACAGTAGACCTCCACGCGCCAACCTATCTACTCAAAGTGCTATTCTTTTTGATGCACTATACTATCCTACTGGGGCGCTACAAAACTTGGTTGGCGCGCTAAAACAGACGGTTGACGTGCTACGTCGGGCCGTCAATGTGCTATTCTATGCTGGGTCAGGCGCTAAAACTCTAAAAACACAAAAAATGAAATAAAAATCATGCGCACAAATTACGAGGAGGTTTTGAGTTACGTATCGGAGGTCCATAATCTGTCAGACGCTGGTGACATCACACACGCTCGAGTCAGTGAGTGTGGTAAGGGATCGGCATCCTGCTACTCCTAGCACTCTAAAGGTCTCTATCATAATTTCTTTCTAAGTCAAATGCACAAAGGACTTTTGAAAATGACCTTTTGAGCTTTTATAAGTTGTTTTTGTGGGATTTTCATGGGATTTATTTATTTTTCTTTATGGGGAATTAATTTTTATCTATCGCAGGGGCAATATTGGACAATTTTATCAGGAGATAAATTGTTTCTTCATCAAATCATTATCAAATCATCATACAAATTTGGAAAAATCATAAAAAAATTCAAAATTCATCAATTTATCTCCCGTGGGGGCATATATCACTATCATTTCAAAATTCAACATTTGGGGCAAATCAGGGGCATATTTTTAACTTTTTCGTCAATACTGGCAGCTGAGGCAAAATCATTCTTTGAGGCAATGCGTAAACACATCACTTCAAAGAGGGGCAAAATGTATACACCTAAAAATGGTCTAATTAATTAAATACATTTATTTTATTAATTAATCTGTTATTCCTCTACTATTAAATAAATAAAAATTATTTATTTATATAGTTCATATGTATTTCCTCTAAATTCTTCTTTTATTCTAATTTTAATTAAATAAGCAAAATTAATACCTTTTTTTATTTAATTATTATTATAATCAAATTCACCTATTTATAAAGATCATATTAATCTACTTTAATTAATTAAATAAAGTTCACATACTTTGTTTAAATTAATTAATCACTCTTCTTTCACATTTAAGTTAATCAATAAAACTCCTATAGTTTGTTTATTTAAATTAATATTCTATTTTCTTCTAATTTTTGGAATAAATCAAATAAAATATTCCTAAAATCTTCTAAAAACCTCCACCTCATCAAATCTCAACAATAAAATAAAACTATTCAGTTTTATTAAATATTTCAACAACCAACTCCTGTGCATTTACGAGAATGGCCGTGAAAGGCTATCACAGGAAAATCTTCTCCTATCCTCTGGCTTGATGTTTTTGTGGGGAGGAAAAATCTCCATGGAAATCTCAAGAGTCTCCATCTCTCACCACACATTTCCTCAGAAGAAATCCTAGCCTTTTATCCTGTGCCCCTTCACAAATGTGTGCCGTGAAATCTATAAATACAGGTTTTTGGCTACAGGAAAAAGGATCCTAATTTGTGTAATCTTACTCTGCAGGTATTCTAGGTGATCAAGCATTCAAGCAATCTAGTTTTAGGATCAATCCATCAAGCATTCATCCAGCATTCATCAAGCATTCAACATTTACAGTCATGGCTATCATTATAGTAGTTTTTCATTATTAAATCATATAGGAATATAAATAGTTTGAATTTTCATTCTCTAAGTGTCATTTCAACAATCTATTAGCTTACTTAAATCTTAGAGCAAAGTAGATTAGAGAGATCTTTAGAGTTAGAGAGCAATAGGACATATTTCTGAAGATTCTTAGTTTAAATTAGCTTAAATATTTTGAATCTTTGATGCAATGTCTTATTTAGAAGTGTAGATGCATATTTGTTTATTTATCCCATTCATACACTTTCAGTATTTAGTCAGGGGGAGCTTCTTTGTTCATTCCTAGTTGATGAGATGGTCATACTTTATACTAATTCTTTCTTGTTCAGTGATCATTCATATAGAATAGTGACATACATATTTGTGGCATCTATATATCATTAGAGATAGCAGGGACAACTCTTCATGCTCATAATTTTTGTTATTATCTTGATACTTACTTTGTGTTGATAAGATTTTAATGAGGCAGTCGACAAGTTTTCCCCTTCATGATGGATATCAAGATTACTCTTGTATTGTCTTGGAATATTGCATGATTTTTGTTTGAGGTTACATATTTTTGGTAACGATGTATTAGTTGTTACAGCCTGCATATTTATCCACTATATTTGGGTCACTATTGGTGCACATGAATTGTCTTTTACATGATCTATTGTTCCATTTCTTGCTATGGTACATTTGATTCATCTATTTTTTGTGCAACCCTTTGTCTCTAAATGCAAAAAGGGGGAGAGAGATTTGGTGTTTTTCCATCAAGGCCAAAAGGGGAGTTTGTTGGCTCTCACAATTGTTTTCATTGATGTCAAAGAAACACAAAGGAACTTGATTGTTGTCCTTGATGTTAAAGACACACAAAGGCACTTGATGATAGTTTTCATTCTAAATAGAAACTGCTACAGGTAGTTTAAAAATATAGTAACCCTAGTATGGGTTAACATGCATTCAGTTATGGATTATATTGTGGGTTGTGTTAAAGTTTCTTTTACTAGCCCTCGAGTCTATATACCATAGAGCATCATGATAAACTTTGGTTCAAACATGGTGAACAAAACTACAGTATGATTACCATTTTGTTATTGCAGAATGGCTATGAAGTTAAATGTTAGTTTTTCAGTTCAAGAACAATGAACGTTATAAATTCTATGTCGAAGGCATTCAGAATGTTGTTGATTTAGAATGAAACATCATTGATTGTTGATTTATACTTTGTTAAGAGTTATTTTTTTGAATGGTGTAAAAGGCATTGTTGCTAGTGTTATTTCATGAAATGTATGTTTGAGCATAATTTTATATCCTATTGTAGAAATACTTTGTACTACTATGTACGCCAAACATATACACAATAGTATATTGTATTTGCACTTATGCTTCTTGTGCCGTAGAAAAATGTACCCTTTGCTTGACATGGGATTAATTCATGATAAAATGGACTTAATAAGGTCTTAATCTAGTGTTGTGAGGCATTTTATGTATCCACACTAGGTCTTGGACCCTTATAAATTGAATAACATGCTTTTAACGACGTCTTGTAAAGGTGTTGTAAAGTCTTGTAAAGGATTTTCACGCTTTTCTAGACTTAATGAACCTATTAATCCCTAATTCAACATTGTAAAATGTGTTTAATAACATTATTACATCAATCTAGAAGGTTCTCAACTTAAACTTAATGTTAAA
>VDFB02020683.1:0-44713 GCA_007258455.2 Sequoia sempervirens
TTGCAAAATCGCCATTTCTTTATTTCATGCAAAAACCACAAAAAAAATCAAAAACTTCAAAATCAAACAAAAACAGTCAAAAACGGAAACAGGGGAAACAAGGGGTTTCTACACTTGTTGACGGTAAGCTTGCCTTGCGTGGTCTACTGGAGCATTCCATAAACTTAACTTCAGTTGTAGCTCATGCCTTGGTATGCGTCATTTTGATGGTATCTTGATGCTGGGTTGCAACTTGAAAATTACTCGCTATCCCTTTGAAGATTGCACCTACTTTGTGTAAGCTGTCCAGCGTGAGGCGGAACAAAGTTTGGTTGAAGCTGTTAAGATTGATCCCACATCCCACCTTAGAGTAGAATCTAGAATCTTCTTACCCTTACACTCATTTACTTTCCGTTCATCTTCAGTTAATCTTAGGAAAACGTACTTATTGCTAAATCATCCGTGTTGCACAAATCCCTTCCAATCATCTATTTACTGTTAACTGCAAGTATCCTGAACAATTGTGTAAGTCCCTTCGTGAAAACAACAATTCACATCAAACCAACTGAGGGTATTCCAAGTATTTCGAAACCTTGGAGTTGAAGGTGCGAACTTTCTTGCAATCTTAGCGCACATAATACTTTGATCAAGAGAGAATGGAGTAGCCTTCAGACAACTTTGTTCTGCTGATTGGTGCGGTCATAAAAATCACATCAACAGATGGGCATCTACAGATGTAGATAGTTGGCTGATGCAAAGTTGATGGGTGATGAATTGTTAAAGTTTGGCCTCAAGTTGTTCAATGTGAGGTTATCATATGATTCTCATGGTGTCTTTGCACCCCATCTTGGTCAAAATCATGCTCATGTGCCTGCAGTTGAATATTTCTAGGCTAATTGTGAGGACGAGTTCGAAGTGCGCAGGTGTAGTTATAACAGGTTTACCCTCCAACAGATGACTGATTTCTTGTCAAAGGGTGTGGAAGGATTGTCCAATGATGATGGGAAAGTCCTACTTCCCACGTATGCAACAGATCAAATCAAGGAGTGGCCACTTTCACAAGTCAATTGGTCCATCAATGAGAGCACCTCAATTGAGGAAAGGACAAGTCGGGTTGTCAAAAACAACAGGATTTTCCTTAGTAAGAGGACCCGGAAGGTACCTATTCCAGTTGCAAAGCTGCCAGTAATGCAGTCATCCCTACCTTCTTCCAAACTAAAACGAGAATGAAGGCTATGAGCAATCCTCCATAAGGTATGAAGGTCAGTAGAATGGCGAAGAATTCAAAGAAAAAGTTGGAGTTCCCCACTGTTATTCAGCAGTAACAACTGGCAGTTGTATCAGAAGTTCCAGAGGAGCTAGCACCACAAGCTAAAGGAGTGCCTTCATCTCCTAATTCTCTGCCATCACTGAAGTCTTCTCCCATCCATATTGATTCAGAGGTTGATGAAACTGAAGCCGAGCCTTCCAAAGAAGTTAGTAAAGACACCTCGTCTTGGCTTGAGAACATTTTCGTATTAGTTGAAATTTGTAGAGCTTGACAACGTCTAGCAAGACACACCAATGAAGAAACCTAAGAAGTAAGTTCACATGGAGAAGAATTCAAATGGTAAATTATCATTGAGACTGCTATACCTCTGGAGGATAAGAACATTGATGAGGTTGAGGTTGATGACTTCACAATTGTCAAGGCCAATCTTGTTAGAAGCACTTGGCATATTGATGTGAATTTATTTGAGGTTGAAACAAGTAATATGAAGGAAAGAGTGCTCAAGGATGGAGAGGATAAGGCAGCCCTCAAGGTTGGAATTTGGGAGCTATGGAAATATGTTTCTAATCTCCTTCATGTCACTTCACAGGCCACTCTCTTGCTTCCTCAAATTTTGGAGTCACCAGCTGATCAACATTAGTTAAGTCAGTTCGTGATATATGGGAAGCATGTACGAGATTGGATAGAAGAATTCATCACCAAGGGTAGATTTATACTTTCAGAGATATACTAGTTGAGATATAATGCCCATGATCTTCGCCAAGGGATTCAGGGGTTTGAGCAGTGTATCGCGAAGGTGAAACCAATGCATGAGATTATCATTTCAGATTTGAGGATGGCATATGATTCATTTGTTACAAAAGAACATAAGAGAAAGATTTGCGCTTGGAGAGAACATCTCTTCAAGGTGAAAACCTATGAAAGAATATCTGAAGAACTAGCCGAGTATAGACAAAAGGTTGTTGATGTCCTCAGACTCATAAGCACATTTGTTTCACAAATCCCTTGTGGATATCATCATGATGATGGCTCTTTCATTGACCTGACCTTGTTGAAGTGCAAGCAGAGTTCCAAAATCTTGTTTGTGGCAGTTTTAACAATGATCTTGTTGCCGGTAAGATGAATCAGATTGCTGTGATGTCAGCAAGATTCAATAAAGTAGCTGAATAGGTCAAAGATTTTTTAAGTTCAATTGCAGAAGGCAAGGAAATCCTAGAAAAGCGGAATATTGCTCTAGATAGTATCAATGCTCCTGACAAAGAGACAGTTACCAGATTTTTTGGCGGTTATGGTTTCCCAAAATACCCATGGATGAGTTATCTTTTCGGGAGAGAAAAGATTTCCAAAGATAGAATTAAAGGAGCAGTTAACTCGATGCCTTTTCCGATTTTTCTTGCTATTCTTGTCTCACGCTTATCTATTCTTTGAGAAATAGGAAAAATCAAGTTGTAATAGTTGGAACTTTCCTTGTTTTTTTGCTTTCAGCAAGTTGTTAGTTGTCATGTTTAAGTTTTAGAAATAAAGCTTGCAAGTTGGCAAGTCTTGTTATAAAAGCAAGGAGATTTTAGGGTTCCCTACTCCTCGCCTGTGTATAATAAGGGCAGCCTTGCCTATTTTTATTTAACTGTTATTGTGATAACAAATTGCTGAGCCTACTTTTGCTTGCAACTTTGTTATTCAGTGTCTATTCACTTAGCGTAAGAGCAAGTTTGCATGCCTGCCTTTTGCTGCAAATCATTGTTTAGTTAATGTGTAATTTGTGTCAAGTGTATTCTAGTTGGATCGCTAAACTATAAGCCTGTTATTGCTATAAACTTGCTGTCCCAAAAGTGTAAATTGTTGTTATAAATTTTTGAAAGGAAATCTTATGCCTCTTTGCTCTGATCTACTGTCTTGGGTTTTGTTTTATGTGTTATGCTTATATAATCTTTATTTCAGCTTGCATCTAAAAGTACAATGAGTCTTCAGGTGTGTAATCGAAGTGAGTTTGTCTAAACATTTGTGTTATTAAATCATTCCTTGTTTACTTCTAACTCGCAAGCTCTGAGTTTACTTGAGTAGCTGGAAGTGTCATTAGAGTAGGCATAGTTGTAGTTGAATTTCTAAAAGAGAAAATCTCAACTACGATGCAAAGAGTTTTATAACCTCATGCTCTTAGCTGAGAACAAAAGGATTCGCAATAGTTTAGTTTACTTTCTTTAAGCATCATCAGCGAAGAGGGAGCTTCCCCTCCTAATTTGAAGAGCAGTTTATCTGTGCATAGCTGTCTGTTTCTAATCCGCATTCCAGAGGTGTGAATTGAAATGCCAACATATTTCTAGATGCCCAGACCTATTGGAAGCTAAAACAATCACCAAGAAGAGAAAAATTAAAAATTTTAATTATGGGATGCCAAAACACATAGTTTGTCATTCATAAAAAAATTGATATCAGCCTTTGCCAAACTAGCAATTTCGTAATTGCTGCAAATTCACCACAAAGCCAAAAACATGTAATTTTCACTGATTTCTCATCAACTGAAGCCTATAGATTGATGTCCCATTCCTTCTTGCGCATACTAAAACATTAAAGAAATTGTCTATTGTCTAGAATTATGCTAACAAGTGCAAGAATGGCCTATCTTTGGATCAATCATGTATTTAAGAGAACTGATAAGAGGCACAGATAACATAAATTATTTCCACAAAAAGGGAAAACAAAAGGCTAATTTTAATCTTTGATTAGTCTGATTATAGAGAGGTTTCATTAAAATAAATCAAGTCGTAATTTTCTTGTATTGTTAGGAAGGTTTTGCAATCAAGAAGTGAGTGCCTAACTTGTGGGGCAATGATGTGTGGCATGTGCCATCGACCACAATAGTTGAAGATTCTAAATGATCATAACACCTTCCCTATTATTTCATACCATTAGCTTCTTTTCACCATTATTACAGGAAAAGAGTTATCATATCCATCTTTGATAAGCCAATCTTCATGTTGAAAGACACTTGATATGCAATATTTCCTGCAGCACTATTTCAAAAAGACCCACAAGCAGTGTTTATAGATTCAACAAAATAGACTTAGAGGATCTCATATCTAAAGTTTAAAGAGAAATGAAAGTGTATTTTCTTGGAAGTATCATTCGTATGGTATGTTTGTGCATTAGCAATATGAGGGAGTCTCAAGGAATGAAGGTCTATGGGAGTGATTGTTGTTTCATACCCCTTGCATTTACTTGTGAAAATTATGCAACTATTAGACTAAAGTTATTGCCAGATCTATAAAATTGTCAAAGTAGTGATTAATTATAAATGATATAAAAGAAGGCAGTTTCATTTGGATTTTCTCAAGTTACAAAGAATTGAATCAAAGCATGGGATAAGCAGTTTCACTTATTACAAGAGATTGAAATTGTAGCAATTCTAGTCACTATACAAAAGGGAATGTTCATATGGCTAGTAAAAGTTTACCTTGAACACATTATGCTTTACAATATTTTGTATTTCTAGAGATTATGGACTCAGTTTATATTTTGTTTTTAAACTCAAGTAACATTGATATCTCCTAAACAAAAAATTGAGTACTTTTTTAGAGACAAACATTCTGAAACTGGCCCAAAAATTTTGCAACATAAAAATGTAAATTTGAATTATGCTTACGATTGAATTCCGAGCCCTTAAGATTTACTGAAAGTATATCCATTCCTGCATCTCCCAATGCTACTTTTGTTAAGCTAGCAATCTTAATTAGGGAAGCTTCTATAAATCGTGTCTCCATGACCTATGACATATTTAAGACATCTCATAAGACAATGATTTAGATAAAAAGATTAAAAAAAATCTAAGATCACAAATATAAAAACATTTACCCCAACAGAAGATGTTGCCAAACCTAAAACCTTGAATACATATGTTAAATGGTGGTCTTAAAGGGGTGTGAGAAAAAAATGCACCACAAAGAGGAAATCTAATATAGTCAAAGCATCCATTGATGTCATGGTATTTGAACCTAGTGGTGATGCCTTAGAAAGATTCAAATGTATCCAAAAGTAAATAGAGGAAAATATCTCTTTAGTAGGACTATACTTCTTCTATGAACGATTCAAGAGGGTTTGTGAATAGCAATTGAGCAAAGGGATTCTTGATAGCAACTTGAACACCCTCTAGGGTAGAGCTAGATAATAGCATTCATAGCTGGATTCTCATGGTCTTTGGTGTTACTACTCAAAAAAAAAGCTTCTACATCTTCTAGCTTCTATGTGAGAACTATAGACATGGTATGCTTCAAAGCATAGAAATATTAGATAAGACATTTATTGAAATATGGACGTACTAGTATTGGAGATTTGCTAATAGCTTCTTTTATCTTTGTGAAAGATCTTTTCCCTTATTCAGTCCATTTGAAAGTTGTCTCCTTTTTCATCAAAGCTGGTGTTATTGTAAGCTTTGAAACATTAGGCATAAATCTTCTCAATAAGTTGACTTTACTGAAGAATGGTTATACACCAGTTTTTCTTGTAGGAAAAGACAAATTATAAATAGCATCAACCCAATTAGGATCAATATTCATACCCTTCTTCAAAAAGATATGTCCTAACTACTTTCCTTCTATTATAGCATAGGTAGACTTCTAAGGGTTTCAGAAGATACCAATAAGTCTACATCTTTTGAAAAGTTTTGTCAAATGTTGAAAGTGATCATCACGTTGCTTTAAGAAAGCTGTGAGATCATGTAAATAAATGAAGGAAAATTTAATGTCAAATAGAAAAATGCTAATGAAGTTAAAATAAGTTGACAAAGTTGAATCATTGTTGAAGTCTCAGTTATTGCTGAATATAACAAATAGTTATTGCTGAAGATTACAAATATTTTCTATTGAAGATAATAGATAGTTTCTGACAAAGATAACAATAGCTGTTGCTAAATATGTTTTTATGTTGTCGCATTCCTTTGTGTTGCATTAAGTGTTGTGCCAAAAATAAACATATTGAAATGTCTAAAACTATGGCAAAATGTACTTTTGATAAATATATTCAATCCAAGACCAAGAACATAGCTAAAAGTGAATAGATATTTTATAGTTGTAGTTTATAATAAGTTTAAATATGAAATCTATTTAAAACTAAGCAATAGGACATAAATGCCACATCAACAAGAGTCTATAGAAATCATAAATAATCAAGACTTATGTTTGTAGGAAAGGAACATAATAAGACAATAAAACAACTATTTTACTATAGTAACATTACTACCTGTCCATCTCCTGGATGTTCTGGAATAACTTTTCCAGCAAATGACACAGGATCATCAGCAAGCTCCCTCACAAAACTTACCATGCGCTCAATTGGCTACAAAATAAGTTTATATTATAACTATTAGTAAAATGTGCAGTAGAGAACAAATTTTAAAAAAGATAGAACAAGGACTCTATAATAAGTGTACACACACATATATATAACTATTTAACATGTATCAAGGAAACAATTAAAATGGAATATACAATTACCATATATATGTTTTATGTTTTGATGCCTTTCATAGGCATTTTTAGTTAGATTTTTTTTTTTTTGTTGGGGATTGATTGAATCTCTCATCTCAAGATGAACTCCATGAGTAGTCATTACATTAATTACGTTTTTTTCCTCATGGGTATCAAAACAAGATTAATTACTTCAATAATATGCAACTATATCTAGAGTTCAGCATATCATTTATTTGGCAGAATCCATCAACCATGTAAGCATTATATTTAGTATATTGAATAAAACAGTTTGTTAATACATCTCGCATATTTAAGTTAGTCACGTATATTGGCATGTTGTATTAACCAACTATGTATCATGGGTATTATTTTGTTTTTAGTGTCCTCCCTGTGGTATGAATGGGTATTGAACAGTTTCTCAAACAACAAACCTTCCTTGGCTGATTATATGTTCATTGTGTTGTACCCAAACCAAATTTTTTGCTTCATTAAGGCATTTTGCTTTAAATGGTCTAAACCTTGTTAAAATGATGTTAGAAGTCAGTTTTTGGGAAAATCAAGTATGGGATTTTAGTCAGTTTGATGTTAGGAAGATACTGGCAAAATTTGGAAATTTTGAAAATTAGGGTTTTTGGACCCCTGTTTTTAGGTCAAAAACCCTAAAAATTGAAACTTGTCAAAATTGACTGAAAATTGTTTTGATTGGCTTATTTCACTTCATGATCACAATGGTGAAGTTAGGTTCAGTTAAAATTCAGTTTAAGTCTGGTGGGTAGTTTTCTATCTTTTTGAAGAAAAATTAGGACCTCTGAGGTCGTCAATGGCAGATGCCCAGAGACCAGGTGTCAAAATATAAGCCTAAAATGCTCAAATGAAGAATCTACGGTGAGATATGTTCAAAATGATGCTTCATCTCAGAGGGGATTTTGGCCGAGATGAAAATCATCAAAATTTTTCTTTGGAGCAAAAGAGGCCCTGGAGGCCAGGGGTGCCCTAGATTCCAGAGGCCCAGATTTCATTTATGAGATTTGTCACTTCCAAGAAGACTTCTCCAGAATACTGTCAGCTTCATGATGAGCCTACTAGCCAGTCTGGAAGACCTGTCTAGCACCTAATATGGGAGATTGAACGAGAAATGAGGGAGATGAAAAAAAGACCCGACACTGGACCAAAAAGTGCGCCTCCTAGCCAGAGGCGCCCATCTTTTTGAGGTACTAGATGAAGGTTTCTGACCAAATGATACCTAGGATGTTTGTCTCAGACTTGATTAGGCTTTGCAAGGAATCTGTCAGCGAGTTAATCTAAGTTACTAATCTGCCAAAATCAAGTGTCAAACATAAGGTCTAATCATGGTAAAAAATGTCAAAGAAACAGCAAAAGCCCCCCTGGAAGCTAGGGGCGCCCAAGGTTTTCAAGCCTCAAATGCAGTCTTTTTTGGTCATCTCAAATATTCATCCTGTCTGTGACACTTCTCGCTTTCCATTGAATACCTCAGCCAGGTCAGAGGACTTCTCAGCAGCCTGCAGCCAAGGATTAAGTGTGGATTCAGCCAGTTTGAAAAATGGCCAAGTCTGAGAACAAACTAGAGGCCAGGGGCGCCCATGATTTTAACCTAGCAGATGATGATTTTTGGAATAGTGCTCTCCAAGAGCTCTTGTGTAATGACCACTTTTTGGTGGAAGCACTTAAACCTGAATCTTGTGTTCAAAGTGTTGGGTGAAAATTATGTAATCAGCTTTCGATAGATTACACAACTTGAATTTCAGCCACAGCTATGTGAGATGTGAATCTCTCCTCTCGGAAAGGGGAGGTGCCCTTCTTACTGCTAACAGAAATGATAGTAAATCAAACAGATAATTACAAAATGTACACGCAATTCACGGAGTGGGGGGGGTGTGTTACATTCATCCTTCTCTCTTTTTTCAGAGAAGATGTTTACAATGCTTCACTTGTTGGAAGTTCAGAATTCTTGATAACTTAAAACGAACAACTAGCAATAATACCAATATCTCTATCTCGTCAAAGTGAAGCGTAGAGATACAGTGATTAATAACAAACAAATAAATTAAAAGGGGAAAGCTCACGAGAAGGCACAAAGTCGTTCAGTAGCTTTTATCGGTCTTTGGATCTGCGTGTTGGGGTGAAAATTATGTAATCAGCGGGTGAAAATTATGTAATCAACTTCGTGATTACCAGCGGACTTCAGCCACTGACTATGTGAGATGTGAATCTCTCCTCGAGGAAGGGGCCTTCTTCTTGCTAAGAGAAACAATAGTAAATCACAAAGTAATTACACAATGTACCGCGAAAGTCCTGCCGAGTGGGGGTGTGTTACATTCATCCTTCTCTCTTTTTTCAGAGAAGATGTTTACAATGTTTCACGTGTTGGAAGTTCCGAATTCTTGATAACTAAAAACTAACAACCAGCAGTAATGCCAATATCTCTATCTCGTCAAAGCAAAGCGTAGAGATACCAGAAGTAATTAACAACAAACAAAAGAAAATAAAATGGGAAAGCTCACGAAGGCACAAAGTCGTTCCGTAGCTTTATCAGGGTCGGATCTGCATAAACGTACCGTTTGCTACGTTAGAAACACAAAGTCTTCTTAGACGCAACAATTCTTCGAACAGCATGAACGATTACAAGCACAAAGTCTTGTAGATCATCCAACCAAAATGTCAACGAGCACGAACGATTACAAGCACAAAGTCTTGTAGATCTTTCGACAAAGTATCCAAGAGAATGAATAATTATAAGCACAAAGTCTTATAGATTATCCAACAAGAACATGCATGAGAATGAATGATTATAAGCGCAAAGTCTTATAGATCACTCAACCAATGATAAACAAAATAACAATGCAATCTAAATAATAGATGTAACACAAAGTTTACATCAACCACTTAGAGTCTTTCAGATTCCTCGAACTAATCACTACCAAATCAAATCAACTTACAAAAGTATCGAATCCAACACAAAGTTTGGCTTGCAATCCTTTCCTTTATTGATTGAATCTCATTCACAAAATATGAACGCAAAGTTTCACAAGTTTGCTTACAAAAGGGCAGCACTTCGATGCAAAAGGCTAAAAGATATGTTACAATGAAAATCCCTGCATTATATAGAAGAGATGAGCAAAAGAAGGAAGAGATTGAAGAAAATCGAGGAAAGTTAGGTGAAGCTGATTTTTTAGGAAATCTCACTAATAACTTTGACCAAAGTCAAGATTAATTTGTTTTCAAAATATTACATCTTTGGACTTGAATGTAATTACAATTTACAATAAGACATTCGAAGTAATATTAGAAATATTTACAAGATGCATAATGGGATGCTTGGGAAATGTCTAACCATTTGGAGCAGGAAGCTTCTTCATGTTTCTAACTGCTTAGTAGCGGAGTCTTCATGCTTCTTCTGGTCTCACCTTGCGAACTTCTCTCATCACGGGATAGCGATTAGCCAATCCACAATGGTGTGGATTCGTGATCGATCTCATGGCGGATGAGTGAACCTTCTTACTTTTGTCAAGATCGTCTTGAGTTGTCAATGTGAGCCTTGTATCACAAATGATGTTGATGAAGCAGTGGTATCAGTAGGGTCATGATGGCCTTCTTTGAAGGTCGAGGGATATTTACAGAAGCCCGGTAGGAAGATACGATTGTCCTCAAGAAGTTGACCAGGCAACTCTCTGATACTTTTGTCAAGAATGTTGCGATGCCCGTCGACATCTTCCTGTACTTGGTGAAGGTCTTCAATGAGAGATTGAACCACTTGGATCCTGTGTTTCAGTGATTCTTTTACCTCTACAAACTTTTCTTTGTCGGGAATTGCCCCAACCTCCACCAATTTGCTGAGCTTTACCTGTTTCATTTCCGACCATGACAACGGGCATTTTTCCATGTCTCTGCGCTCCTGGGAAAGTACGCCCTTTTCTTTGTCAAGCTCTGTGGTGAGCTTGGCCAACATGGTGGTTTTCTCATCCGCAGCCAAAATTATCTGAGATCCGTGTTCAATGATCTTTTCAACAAAGTCATACAACAATCTGCCTTTGGAGGCGAATTTCTCAGCTTTCTTGACAGCTGGGTCTTCAATACTTACCACTGTCAGCGGTTGTGCATTGCTTGGAGAACCGGCAAGTCTCTTTACAACAGTGGCATAATGCTCTGCCCTCTGTTTGTACATGTTAACGGATTATCAGCTTTGTCGACCTTCCTGCCGAGGATATCCAAAATTGACATCGGCTTTTGCACTTTCGTTGGTAACCTTGCCAAGCTGGACCTTTGTTACTGTGTAGTCCTCCATATTGACATCACCTTCTTGATTAGGTGGTATGCCAATTTCAGCATACTTGTGGCCAGACTTATCAACATTCAGCCTCGAGTATACCTTTGCCTTTTTCTTCCCTTTGGCTTTTGGAAGAACTATCTCTTCAAGGTAGAGCTCCTCTGGAGAAATCATTTGCTTTTTGCGCTTCGACACTTGAGATATTAGCCAAGGAGGAAGAAAAGAAGTGTGAACTTCTAGATTTACCATCAATTCAGTCGCCATTGCCACTTCTGAAGTTATTGTCACATCTGAACTCACCAATGGGTATGTCGTGACAATTGGAGAAGTGTTTGTCATCATGCAGCTCACAGTTGACACATTGAGCTGACCCGCGTGACTCATTCATGAAGCAGTTAGATTGGTTCTCCGAAGTGATATCACGTTGGCGAGGGCAAGCTAGAATGGGCGATGAGTGGGCTTGTTATATCAACCCGATATGAATGCTTGTGACTGATGGAGTATCAAGCTGGGTTGATGCTGCAGGGATAGGGGATATCTCGGCTGCAGGAATGCTCGTGGTAGGAATAGGTGACGAGGGAGCAGGAGGTGAAGGAATTCTTGACTCAAAAGGGGTATGAGGAGCGTTTGAAGTCACGGGCGATGATGTTCTGTGAATTTCCTCAACTACGTTCTCGGGAGGAGAAGTAGTTATTTCTTCATCATGCTCGGGTTCCTGTTGATCACCCTCTTGCCTCTCCGATTCTGGTTCACCTTCGAAGTCACCTTCAGATCCTTCTTCAGAATCTTCATCAGACTCTTGCCTGCTTTCAGAAACCTCTTCGGCATCGGAGTCTGCTTCTGCTGAATCTTCATCTTCAGTGGATTGGTCGCTTGAAGTATCTTCTTCATCGGAATCTATCTCCTCTGAGATGGGCTTTTTACCCTTAGAGCGAGATGGGTGAGATTCCGTCATTTTTGTCTCTTGGACAGCCTGGGTATCTTTCTTACCAACAGTGAACTTAATCCTAGGGCCTCTCCGCGAAGAAGTGGGAACGGCCGCTGACTTGTTTTTGTCGCGAAGTTCTTGCTGTTGGCGTGCTTCTGCCTCGGCCTCTTCTCCTTCTGAGTCTGTCCTGAAACTTTTCATTGCATAACCATGTTTGTGTAACCATTCTTCTGTATTGGCTAGGATTGGTCTCAGCCTTTCTCTCATGCTGGTGACCTCTTTCCTAGACCACTGTATTGCAGGTAACGGCCTCTTAGCAACGCCTTGTTCATCATAGACAGCGTTCATGATATCACCTGGATCCTCAAAATCCTCTGGTAGGTCAGCGATACCAAGATCTCTGATTTGTTGAACTGTCAATCTGCAATAGTCCATCTTTCGAATGGCTTCTTCATCTCTGCAATCTGCCCAGATGTCTTCAAAACGGTACCTGTGTTGGTGACCCTTTTGCAACTTCTTTCTGACATCTCGGTAGTCAAAATCAAACCTATACCTGTAGGTTTTGATGGTCATGATCTGCATCTCAGCATAGACAGACTTAGCCTTTTGTGCAGTCAGGATAGTATATCTGCCGATGGTCAGTGGGAACTTGAATCCACGCTTGTGGTTGCTTCTTCGTTCTTTACGTGCCCGACATCCGGTACATGCTAAATGTTTCCATGAGAACCCACTTATCCGAAGGATAACGTGGTAGCATGTAGGGACAACCGGTGTAACAACCTACTCTCAAGTAAGTAAGCGTTGGGAATTGGAGAAAAATACATCCAACTTTACTTACCACCTTATAAGCCTCATCAGACACTCTTCTTCTTTCCAAGGATGGATCAAAGTTGAAGAGTAAGGGCGCAAAGAAAGCATCAGTGACCCGTCTGAAATGATGAAAGCTTTCCTTTAGCTCCAACTGATAGAAATATCTGTACACAGGCACCATCATCCGATTCCCCTTTGTAGACAGACCTGGGAATTGTCTCATCACAGCTGCTGCGTACACCAGGTAAGAAGTCATGTAGAACTTCAATGTAGAAGGAGCATTGATCAACTGTTCGTGCATCTCATCACTGATTTGTTTACCCCAGTCAATATGCACTTTCTGCCTCCTTATGATCCTGATGTATTCATACATCCAATTGTGAAAGGTGGATGATTCCGGAAAACCTTTCACTCTGCTCAGAAACGTGATCATATCCTTGACGTCATCTTTGAAGTCACTTCTCAGGAGTCCTTTCGGCCATCTGGAAACAGACGATCTAGGCTTTTTAAGCCATTGAGTATTTATCAACTGTTTGGCTTTATTAGGATCAGCATCGAAAATCTCCTGTGCTTTTGATATAGAAATGTCAATATATTTGTCCATGTGAGGAACCTTGAAGATGATGTCAAAGAAATCGGGGTCGAGTCTTAGAATCTCATGCTCGGAAGAGTCGATCACACTTCTGCTTTCTCGGATGTAATGAGACGCAACTTGAAGAACAAACTCAGTATTGTGCGCAGCTGTGGAGAACATTGCCACCAAGTGGAGATTACTGTGTACTATTGCCCTCATTGAATCAGGAAGAGGCTTCGTCTCTGTCAACTTTGCAAAGTCAACCAAATCTTGATGGCCAACTTCTGTATCCTTTATTTCTTCAACTTTCGAAAGTACCATAGTTGGCGGATAGACGCCTTGATATTTATACTTCATCTTGCTTTTTGCTTTCGAAGAAGAAGGAGGTTTCGTTGCAGTCATCAAAAGAAACTGGAACACTGAGCACTCTTAACTGGACGATCTCTGAGAGTAGACTGCAATCCGTCTAGCCAGAACAAACACCAATTTGTTAGGAAACATGGGAAAGCGTGAAACGAGCACGAGGGTGGAAAAGCATGGAGATGATGGCGAGGCACGCAAAACGATGCACGAATGCGGAAAAATGAAGCTCAAGGATGCACTGGTCAAAAATGGGGTGCATTTGGAAAGGTCTGGGAAAAGCCAGAAAAAAGTGTAAGGGCGCTAAAATTCAGCGCCCTTACATTCTGAGAAATTGCTTTTGGTGTAAGGGCGCTAAATTTTAGCGCCCTTACATTTTTAGTGTTAGGCAATTTTATGACATTCTTTTGATGTCATGGCGCTAGAATTCAGCGCTTTAGCTTTTTGGTGAAAGATGATTTTGATGCAAGGGCGCTAAATTTTAGCGCCCTTACATCTTACAGTGTTAGGTAATTTCTCATTTTCTCAAAAATGTTCTAGCGCTAAAATTCAGCGCCTCTGCTTTTTCTTGAAACTTTTGAGATGTAGATGCAAGAGGGAATGGCGATAGCGCTCAGGCTTGGAGATGGAAATTTGTTTGAATCATGAGAGCTTGAGTTTGCTTTCATTCTATTACATACGCCTCCCAAGATTAAGGGAATTCTTTTTCACAATAACAGATCTCTTCAACGTTCACCAAAACGCATAGAGAGAGACAACATGGATACATTGGATAGATACAAGTTCCACCGAACATCGACCATAGAGGAGAATAAGAGAAGAACGCGTAGGTGGCGAGAGAAGAATGCGTAGGGTAACAAAGGCTCGCCACGATGAAGACAAACGATGGACAGAAAACGCGAATGAAGAACACTTTGAAAGGCGAGAACAAAAACGCGAGTGTATAGGGTAAGAGCATGGAAATGAAAAGAAGGAATGAGAACTAAATGAACACGCACAGAGGAGAACGCGAATTCAAAACCATGAATGAAGGTTCCATTGCATAAACGTGTGGGAAAACGTAAATGAAAGAAGACGCGAATAGAGAGAACAAAAACGAATGAAATAAAGAAAACGTGAATGAAGAAATCAAAACGCGAATGTATAAAGATCATATACAAATGATAATGCAAAGCTAAATGGAGAACCTTACCAGGGCGAAAAGCAAATCCTGCTGAAACAATGGCGAAATCTCCAAAACGCGGACTTGTAGTTTGAATGAAACCCGCACAGCAAGAGGAGAGAGGAGGAAAATAAAAAGTGAACAACTAAAATGAAAGATGAATTCATTCACGAAATATGAAAACAAAAATTAAAAACCTAACTCAAGTCGTGCAATAAATTCAGGCACGAAGAGTTGAGAAAAAATGTAATGGCGCTAAAATTTAGCGCTCTTGCATTTTTTAGAATTTTCACTTCATGCAGGGGCGCTAAATTTTAGCGCCCTTACATTTCCAGACTCAGCCAAATTTTGGATTTTCCCTGCAGGGTCGCACTTTTTCAGTGCTACTGCATCTTCCGTAATTTGCAAAGTATTAACAGTGAAATGTCGCGAAAGATCTCGTTTCGAAGGTCTTTGCGAGGAGAACAAGGTGGAATGCTCGAATTGACTATTCGAGACTTGGGAATGCACTTCGAGGTGACTCAAAAATTACCCCGTTGTGCGTACTTGAACTTCACGAATCCTAGGAAACGGACAAGTTTCGTAGGGGGGTTATCCGTGGAACGAGCGCTGCTAGATTCCGCGATAACACTGCGTAGACGTATCGTTTGCTACGTTAGAAGCGCAAAGTCTTCTTAGACGCAACAATTCTTCGAACAGCATGAACGATTACAAGCACAAAGTCTTGTAGATCCTTCGACAAGGGTATCTAAGAGTATGAATAATTACAAGCACAAAGTCTTGTAGATTACTCAACCAGAACATGCAAGAGCATGAATGATTACAAGCACAAAGTCTTGTAGATCATTCAACCAATGATAAACAGAAATAACAATGCAATCTAAATAATAGATGTAACACAAAGTTTACATAAACTACTTAGAGTCTTTCAAATTCTTCGAACTAATCACTACCAAATAAGATTAACTCACAAAGGTATCGAATCCAACGCAAAGTTTGGCTTGCAATCCTTTTCTTTATTAATCGAATCTCATTCACAAAGCATGAACGCAAAGTTTCACAAATTTTCTTACAAAAGGGCAGCACTTCGTTGCAAAAGGCTAAAAGATGATTTACAATGAAAATCCCTCACATTATATAGAAAGAGGGATGAGCAAAATTAGGAAAGAGATTGAGAAAATTAAGGAAGTTAGGTGAGCGATTTTAGGAAATCTCACCTAACTTTGACCAAAGTCAAGTGTAATTTGTTTTGAAAATATTACATCTTTGGACTTGGTGTAATTACAATTTACAAAATGACATTCGAAAATGTCGAGAAATATTTACAAGATGCATAATGGGATGCACCGGAAATGTCTAACACTAGAGAATAGGGGGCCGCTTCACGTCTCTTTGCATTGGAAGTGGAAGTCTTCAAATTTCCTCCTAGTCTCTGCCGCGAGACTTCTCATCTGGACCAACGATTAGCAATCCACAATGAGTGTGAATTCGTGTCCGATCTCATGAGATGAGTAGACCTTTTGCCCTGTCAAGATCGTCGCCCGGGTTGTCCAATGTGAGCCTTGTATCACAAATGATGTTCAGCGAAGCTTCTGAGAAGTATGAACTGTCAATCAAATTCATGATGGCTTCCTTGAAGATCTGGGATATTTCTGTGGCCGGCAGGAAGATACGATTTTCTTCAAGAAGTTGACCAGGCAACTCTCTGATACTTTTGTCAAGAATGGTGCGATGCCCATCGACATCTTCCTGTACTTGGTGAAGATCTTCTATGAGAGATTGAACCACTTGAATTCTGTGTTTCAGTGATTCTCTTACCTCTACAAACTTTTCTTTGTCGGGAATTATCCCAACCTCCACCAATTTGTTGAGCTTTACCTGTTTCATTTCCGACCATGACAACGGGCATTTTTCCATGTCTCTGTGCTCCTGGGAAAGTATTCTCTTTTCTTTATCAAGCTTTGTGGTGAGCTTGGCCAACATGGTAGTTTTCTCATCCGCAGCCAAAATTATCTGAGATCCATGTTCGATGATCTTTTCAACAAAATCATATAACACCTTGCCTTTGGAGGCAAATTTCTCAGCTTTCTTGACAGCTGGGTCTTCAATATTTACCACTGTCAGTGGTTGTGCATTGCTTGGAGAACCTGCAAGTCTCTTTACAACAGTGGCATAATGCTCTGCCCTCTGTTTGTACATATTGCGGAGCTTGCTCAACTTTATCCAGCCTTCCTTCCAAGATATCCAAAGTGACTTGCGCATCGGCCTTTGCACTTTCGTTGGTAACCTTGCCAAGCTAGACCTTTGTTACTATGTAGTCCTCCATATTGACATCACCTTCTTGATTGATTGGTATGCCAATTTCAGCATACTTGTGGCGGACTTATCGACATTATTTTCAGAATTTTTACTTTGCCTTTTTCTTCCCTTTGGCTTTTGGAAGAACTATCTCTTCAAGGTCGAGCTCCTTTGAAGAAATCATTTGCTTTTTGCGCTTCGACACTTGAGATATTAGCCAAGGAGGAAGAAAAGAAGTGTGAACTTCTGGATTTACTATCAATTCAGTCGCCATTGCCACTTCTGAAGTTATTGTCACATCTGAACTCACCATTGGTATCGTGACAATTGGAGAAGTATTTGTCATCGTAGCTCCTGTAGTTGACACATTGAGCTGATCACGCATCGACTCATTCATGAAACGATTGAATTCGTTTTCAGAAGTGATATCATACGTTGGTGAAGACAAGCTAGGAATGGATGATGGAGGGCTTGACAGTATATCAACCGTATGGATGCTTGTCACTGATGGAGTATCAAGCTGGGTTGATGCTACAGGGATAGGATATATCTCGGCTGCAGGAATGCATGTGGTAGGGATAGGTGACGAGGGAACATGAGGTGGAGGAGTTCTTGAATCAGGAGGGGTATGAGGAACGTTTGAAGTCACGGGCGATGATGTTCTGTGAATTTCCTCAACTACATTCTCAGGAGGAGAAGTAGTTATTTCTTGATCATGCCCAGGTTCCTGTTGATCACCCTCTTGTCTCTCCGAATCTGGTTCGCCTTCAAAGTCACCTTCAGATCCTTCTTCAGAATCTTCATCAGACTCTTGCCCGCTTTCAGAAACCTCTTCGGCATCGGAGTCTGCTTCTGCTGAATCTTCATCTTCAGCGGATTGGTCGCTTGAAGTTCCTTCTTCATCGGAATCTATCTCCTCCTGAGTAGGCTTTTTACCCTTAGAGCGAGATGGATGAGATTCCGTGATTTCTGTCTCTTGGACAGCCTGGGTATCTTTCTTACCAACAGTGAACTTGATCCTTTGACCCCTTCGCAAAGAAGTGGGAACGGCCGCTGATTTGTTTTTGTCGCGGAGTTCTTGCTGTTGGCGTGCTTCTGCTTCAGATTCTTCTCCTTCTGAGTCTGTTCTGAAACTTTTCATTGCATGACCATGTTTATGTAACCATTCTTATGTATTGGCTAGGATTGGTCTCAGCCTTTCTCTCATGCTAGTAACCTCTTTCCTAGACCATTGTATTGCAGGCAACCGGCCTCTTAGCAACACCTTGCTCATCATAGACAGCGTTCATGATATCGCCTAGATCCTCAAAATCCTCTGGTAGGTCAACGATACCAAGATCTCTGATTTGTTGAACTGTCAATCTGCAATAGTCCATTTCGCGAATGGCTTCTTCATCTTTGCAATGCTGCCCGGATGTCTTCAAAGCGATGCACGTGTTGTTTGACCTTTTTGCAACCTACGACATCTTTCGGTAGTGAAATCAAACCTATACGTAGGTTTTGATGGTCATGATACGCATTTCAGCATGGAAGCGGACTTAGTTTTGCAGTTTGGATAGTATATTGGCCGATGGTCAGTGGGAACTTGAATCCACGCTTGTGGTTGCTTCTACGTTCCTTCTGCACTGACATCAACTGTCTGCATGTTTCCATGAGAATCCACTTATCCGAAGGATAACGTGGTAGCATGTAGGGACAACTAGTGTAACAGCCTACTCTCAAGTAAGTAAACGTTGGGAATTGGAGAAAAATGCATCCAACTTTACTTACCACCTTATAAGCCTCATCGGATACTCTTCTTCTTTCCAAAGCTGGATCAAAGTTGAAGAGTAAGGGCGCAAAGAAAGCATCAGTGACCCGTCTGAAATGATGAAAGCTCTCCTTTAGCTCCAATTGATAGAAATATATGTATACAGGCACCATCATTTGATTCCCTTTTGTAGATAGACCTGGGAATTGTCTCATCACAGCCGCTGCGTACACCAGGTAAGAAGTCATGTAGAAATTCAATGTAGAAGGAGCATTGATCAACTGCTCGTGCATCTCATCACTGATTTGTTTGCCCCAGTCAATATGCACCTTTTGCCTTCTTATGATCCTAATGTATTCATACATCCAGTCGTGAAAGGTGGATGATTCCGGCAAGCCTTTCACTCTGCTTAGAAACGTGATCATGTCCTTGACGTCATCTTTGAAGTCACTTCTCAGGAGTCCTTTCGGCCATCTAGAAACAGATGATCTAGGCTTTTTGAGCCACTGAGTGTTTATCAACTGTTTAGCTTTATTGGGATCAGCATCGAAGATCTCCTGTGCTTTCGACATAGAGATGTCGATATATTTCTCCATATGAGGGACCTTGAAGACAATGTCAAAGAAATCGGGGTCGAGTCTCAGAATCTCGTGCCCAGAAGAGTCGATCACACTTCTCCTTTCTCTGATGTAATGAGACGCAACTTGAAGAACAAACTCGGTATTGTGCGCAGCTGTAGGAAACATCGCCACCAAGTGGAGGTTGCTTGTGTACAATCGCTCTCATTGAATTAGGAAGAGGCTTCGTCTCAGTTAGCTTTGCGAAGTCAACCAAGTCTTGATGACCAACTTCTGTATCTTTAATCTCTTCGACTTTGGAAAGCACCATAGTTGGTGGGTAGACGCCTTGATATTTGTATTTCATCTTGCTTTTTGCTTTTGAAGAAGAAGGAGGCTTCGTAGCAGTTATCAAAAAGGACTAGTACTCTGATCACTCTTGACTTGATGATCTTTGAAAGTAGACTGCAATCCGTTTAGCCAGAACAAACATCAATTGTTAGGACACATGGGAAAGCGCGAAATGAGCACGAGGATAGGGAATCATGAAGCGGATGACGAGGCACGCAAAATGATGCACAAAGGCGGAAAAATGGGGCTCAGGAGTGCACTGGTCAAAAATGAAGCTTATTTGGGAAGAATTGAAGAAAGCCTGAAAAAGGTGTAAGGGCGCTAAAATTCAGCGCCCTTACATTCTTGGAAAATTACTTTTGATGCAAGGGCGCTAAATTTTAGCGTCCTTACACTTTGCAGTGTTAGGCATTTTTTGACATTTTCAAAATGTCACAGTGCTAAAATTCAGCGCTTTAGCAAATTTTGACAATTTTTGAAAATGTAAATGTAAGAGGGAATGGCGAAAGCGCTTGAGCTTGACAAATGCAATGTTTGTAGCATGAAAGATTTTGAAACTTGTCTTAATATCAATGTATATGCGTTCAAGGGTTCCATCAAGGAATCTTTTCTTTTTTTTGAGATTTCAAAGTTTGCTCCAAAGCGTATGAAAAGAACGGCATGAAAAACGCGCTGAGAATAACGTTGGAAAGATACAAGTTGTGAGGAGAAATGGACAAAACATGAAACACAGAAATTGCGTTGTGTGAGGGAAGAAAGAAACGTGTAGAGATGGAAAACGCGAATGGAGGAAAGGAAAACGCATCCAAAACAATGAAAGAGGGTTCCATTGCGTAAGGAGAAGAAAAATGCGAATGGAGAAGGGAGGACGCGAAGAGAAACAGAAGAAACAAAAACAAAGACATGAATGAAGGAAAACGCGAATGGAAAACACAATGCGTAAGAAACAAAAACGTGTATGTATACAAATGAAAAGACAAAGCCAAACGAAAAACTTACCAGAGCAAAACGCGAAGCTTGCTGAAGAGGCGAATGGCGAAAATCTTTGAAAACGCGATTTACAATTGAGAAGCAAACTCGCACAGCAAGAGGAGAGATAAAGGAAATAAAATATAAACAACTAAAATGGCGAATTCATTCACTTAAGTGAAAATGAAAATTAAAAACCTAACTCAAGTCGAGCAATAAATTTAGGCACGAAAAGTGGCATGATTGACGAAAAAACGCGAAAACATGAAGAAACATGCCAGAAGCATAAAAAACGTTTAAGTGTCGAAGAAAAATGTAATGGCGCTAAATTTTAGCGCTATTACATTTTTGGCAATTTCACTGCATGCAGGGGCACTAAATTTAGCACCCTTGCGCGCTTTCCGGACTTAGCCAATTTTGAGAAGCCCCGAGGCGAGGCCTTGCTTTCAATGCCACTTTGCATTTTAAGTAATTTACTTGCTAAGTCGCGAGCGATTGAAACCAGCGAGAGATCTTTCGTTCCCGAAGGTCTTCAGCGAAGCGAACATATAGAGATGCTTTCGAATTGACTATTTGAGGCTTAGGGTACGGTGGCTGAAAATGCACTCCGTTATCGTGCTTGAACTACGAATCCTAGGAAAGCGGACAAGTTTAAGTAGGGGGTTATCAGAGTGGAGCGATGTAATGTCCCCTTTGTATCAGTTCTTCTTTTGGTGATAGCCTATTTAAGGAAATCCATTAGGTTGATGGAAATTAGGAAATTAGGGTTTCCTTGCTTGGAGATTTGTGGCATTTCTAGATATTTACTATTTTTAGTAAATACTAATTTTGGCAGTGGTTCAGTTGTCAGCCTTCATTAAGTCATTTTCAGTTGGAGCAGTTGTTATTATGGCTTGGTCTTCAGAGAGTTTTATTTGGTGAAAAATATTTAATTAAAGGCATTATGTTTTAATTCTCTGTTGGCACCCCCTTGGCCTAAGGAGATAACTTAAGTTGTTTTTAAAGTGGGGCCATGAAGGGTACGCCTTCATAAAGAGCTTTATTAATTTTATTAAGAACTTTATTCCTTGAGCAAAAGTGGACGCCACTTTTATATTATTTGAATAAAGTGAAATATTTGGAGGCTTTTGGGACGCCACTTGAGAAGTTGACTGGTCTTGGGAATTGGAAAGGTCTCTTGTGTCTTTTGAGCTGCTTCTCAGGCAATTGAAGAGTTTTGTTGAGCTCTTATTTATTGAAGGCTTTTGCTACAGCATTTCATGGATGAAAATTATGCTAAAGTTATGCTGTCAAAATGACAACTGACATATTGCTTCGAGGATGTCTACCTCCTAGCCTTTCGTCCAATTTCGTGTTTGCAATATAACACCTAGTTGGCTACATTGCTGCTTCTCAACTTCAGACTAGCAGATTGAGCATCAAAGATTGAAGAATTTTGGAGATTTTTGGCAATTTTGGTTTGCTGTTTCATCAACTGTTGAAGGTGATTTTTATTCATGGTTTATTTTCCAACTTGAATTTCGTTCTGGGTATTTAACCAATCTGTTTGTTGACCTTGGGCGACTATTCATGCAAGTTTTGAGATTTTATTTTGAAGTGCCTGTTTTTTTAATTAAAATCGCCCCTCCCAAGAGGGTCGTACCATCTCAAGTGCATTGGGAATTGTGCAAGTTAAAAATAAGTTGGAGTTGCTGCTGTTTGGTGCTTGGTTTTTGGGCGCCTACCTCCTGAGAAACATTTGCAAAAGATTTCAGTCAATTCGGAGGTGAAATGAGTGAGTTATGAGTAATTTACTGTTTTCCAGTTTGCTGTTATAAATTTCCAGAACTCAGGATTTTGCATCAGATTTATCAGTTTCCAGTTTTAATCAATTTTCAGTCATTGGAAAGCAAAGAACATTGTTAGAATTCATTCTTATCTCCTTATCTCATTTCTCTATCATTGTAATTCATTTATTTGCAGTCATTTTGAATTGTAAGGTTCTGATTAGTAGTACTAATCTAACCGATTATTATTGCTGCAACTAATTGATTAAATTCTCATTTAAAGTCCCCTGGATGGTATACCGCCAGTGTGGTTAAATTGATTGTAACTCTTGTACCCACTCTAAGTGGTGAATCCCCACAGTTCTGTGGATGCCCGCCGCAGCGGATGAATTGTTTCTAGTGTAATCTTTTCCCCCCACTGTTTGGTGGTAGCGTGGAATTGTTTTTCATGGCTGGTTATCCGCCTATCAGTTCTTAATTTCAAGTTTTAACACTCCGTCATATGTTAGCACCTCGCCCTCAGTGGGATCTTGAGTGCACATTCTTGACGTTGAGTAATTTCTTCATTTCCAAGTTTAGATTTTAGTTTGGTGCTAACGCTAATCCAGTTGTCTATCTCTGGTTCTGTTGTGTTAAATTATCAAAAAAATTGGTTAGCATATTTCAGTGGTATCAGAGCAGAAGACCCTGCCATCCTGTGGCAAATTTGCAGTTGTGTATCAGATGAGTGACAGAAATCTCCGGTACTACACCGATAGTCAGAGCAGATTTCAGTTCAGCTCCTTGTGGTATCCAGAAGTTGGCAGTTAGGCATGGCTAATGAAGAAGAGATGAAGTTGGCAGAGACTCTCTTTATGGCTGGAAAGAGACTTGGTAAAGAATTTCAGTCAAGAGAAGATGAAAAAAACATTCTTCATTTGTTAGAACAATGTTTGAGACAAGTGAAGCAATCACCTTCAGAGAAAATGGAGTGGCTCTAGCTCCTACAGTGAATTTTTTGAATCAGCCCTATTGGTTGGGGCATCCTGATGAAGAAACCAAGCTACTGATTTCTTCTTGTTTCATGGAGATAATAAGAATTGTAATTCCCCAATTGCCCTATGATGTCGAAACTATGAAGACCATATTAAATATGATAGTGGAAAGTTTTCAAGACCTTGATGAAATTGATAGCAATCAGTACTCCAGAAGAGCTACTATATTGAAGATGTTTTCTGAACTCAAAACAAGTATTTTGCTGGTTGAATTGGGTATGCAAGATCAAATATATTATTTGATCCATTACCTCTTCATTTCAACTTGGAGTGAACAAGAAGAGGATGTAGTTGCAGCAATGAGAAACATTTTAATTTTAACTATCAATGAGATGGATGACATTCCAAAATCCGTCTTAACTTATCTATTAAACATTCATGAACAAGAAGGAAATAATTCCTCTACTGCTGGTATGTTGATCAGAGATTTGTTCATTCAGTGTGATAGAAAATTGAAGCCACACATGAGGAAGATAGAGCAGAAAAATGAGGTAGTCATTAATGCAGAAGTCGGAAATAAAATATTGTTTCTCAATGATTGTAAGGTTGTTTCTCAAGAAATACCTATTGATATGCAGTTGTCCGCACATGCTGAGGGTGAGTGCAGGGAGGCAACATCAATTTTGAATACATATGAAGAATTTATGACAAGTGACCAAGAAGATTTCTTTGGTATGTATGTGGATGCTAATGATAAAATCAGCAACACATCTTTTCATGATGGGTTTGTTGAAGATAAAAATGATAAATTAATCAAAGCAGCCAACTTTGATGACTCTTATTTCCAGTATGATGACGGTGGCAAAGGCGGTATTGAGCTTGATCATCAAACTAAGCTCTTGGAGGAAGTTACCGATGAAGATTTCAGTTTGAATGGAATGAGGAGTGACTCATTCAATGAGTCAACAATCCAAGAGGAGCATGAAGATCTTGTTCCTGTTGATCATTACAATCAACCTTTTTGCATTTGGGATCCTGGTGAGATGGCACCAAGGTATGTTAAAGAACTTGAGTGGGATAAATTTCCCTTTGACCCTGATAAAGTTCAAAATTCATTTTGTATTGCAAGCTATGAAGTCATTGGAGAAGACGTTGTCTTTGATGAAGAAGCTTGTTTGGCAAAGCTCCATAAAGATTCCTTTGAGGTAGTAGTAGCCACTAAAGCAGAGTATGTTGCTACCAAGACTTTAAGAGAATCAATCAATAATGATTCATTGTTTGAAAATATTGCTGTTAGGAAGGAAGCTGATTTTGAGAATCAAGTCAAAGAAAATAAATCAGAAAAGTTGATGTTTGATGAGCAAAGCTTCTTTGCTGATTTTGATCATGGGCCTAAAGAGCTGCAAGTTTTGAAGGATAACTTAATGGTTTCAGAAGAGAAAATTGTTAAAGCATTATCAAGGTTTGATAGCACACACAATTTTGTTGAACTCTACTGGAAGTCACAGTTTGAAGAGGGACGGAATGGAATTAAAGGAGTCACTCTTTCCAAGTTGCAAACTATCAAAGAAGCATTGGAATCATTAAAGATAGATTATTTGCATTTGCTCTCAGATAGGGATAATGCCATTAAGTTTGCAGAAGAGACCTATGATGCCTACCAAGAGAAGGAGAAAGAGGTTGATCATCTTTACCTTGATCTTTCCTTAGCTCATCACTCTTTATGCAAGGGAGAAAATCAAACTCCTATTGCAGCCACACTTGAAGGACAAGAAGTTGATACAAGGATTATGGAGATCAAGCAAATAGTTGAAGGTATTAATGAACTCCATATTGATGAAACCTTGCTTAATTTTAAGGAGATTCATAAAGATGATGGTAATTGGAAGGTAAATCAAGAGTGTGAACTCTTGAGTTGGGAAGGGAACTTGCCTCAAGAAGTGATAGCTTGCAGCCATGAGCTTGAATCAACAAAGTGCATGTTAGCGAATGTTCAGTTGGGTGTAATGGAGGTAGGAGATCAGCTAGTTGATTTCAAACTTCTCAGAGAATGTAGGGACGAGATATATTCTGTGATTGATAATCCTCCAAGCTTGTTTGTAAGTGAATGCATAAGAGGTTTAGAGAATTCAGTCTCCATATGGGAAGTGTTGATTCATGACGACTTCCCCATCTTTGACACCAAGGTGTTAAAACATGTTTTGGTAAGACATTGTTTACATGCCTGACAGTTTATCCTTTGGATTGAGTAATGCTCACACTATCTTGTCTTGGGAGAAGGATTTGAAGACGATGTTTGTTTCAGGCTCCCTTGTTTTTGAAGCTTTCTTGGATAGACTTCAATGGTTTACCAAAGAAGTCAATAATTTTCTGGGTGTGCAATTGGAGTTGATTGGTACTCAGGAATTTGTTGTGAAAAATCTTTTGGGGTATGGTAGGAAGCTTCATTGGAGGGATAAGGATCAAACATTCAAAATTAATGGTGCTTTTTCCTTTCTTACCAGCCACTTGATGATTCCATTTGTTTACCAACAAATGGATTGGAGAGAAATTTTGAGCAAAGAATGGTTCTTTGCTGTAATGGAACTCTTAGAGTGGGTGTTTCCACCCTTGTGTTCGAGCAATTTGGTCAAGATGAATGTGGATTTTCAATATTGCAGCAGTTGTTCCTACTCTTGTTTGCAGATTTCTTTGAACTCTAATGTTGAGTCTTTCATTCTTGATTTGGTGGTAGCTGCTGGTCACTCCATTGCAACAGCAATAAGCAAAGATTCTAGACTTATTACTCATAAAGTTTGGGAGAAAGTTGAACCTAAACAAATTATTTACTTTCTTAACAATCTATCTCTTGAGTTGAGTGATATTATGGCTCATCCTAGTTCTTTGAGGGAACGGGAATTGAGGACAACTTTTGTTTTGCGCTCCATTAATGTTGATGTTTTCATGGGTGGGCTACATGGGTTTATCAAAGAAGACTCTAAATTCTTGAGTTTGCATTTTACCTTGATTTGTACTTGGAGAAGTGTTGTGTACTATTTCATATGCATTGGAGAACATTTTCAGTTGAGTATCCATGTTTGGAATCCTCAATATGGCTTGATGGAGATTGTTACAAGTAGAAAGAGGAATTTTTTGAAGGTTCTTTTTGCTCATCAACTGGTGAATTGGAGAGATATTTCAAACAAAGGATGGTTTAATGTTGGTTTGGAGTTTCTTGAGAAGATGTTTTCAGCCTTGGTCGTGAGCAATTATTCTATTATGGACGTTGATTTTCAGTATTGCAGCAACTGTTCAGTTCATTGCATGATGATTTTCCTAAAATCAGATTTTGAGAGGTTCATTTCAGTTTTCATAGGCAGCTGGTACATTCATTCTTCCTCTTCTCAATCTTTTTTCAGTAATGGTTTATGGCCTCAAAAGTGGGTAATGATGCTCCATAGTGATTTGGACCAGATTTGGATAGTGTATAAGTTCCTTTCCAATGATTTACTCTATACAATTTATTGCACTAGTGTTTGGGGCAGCGAACCCTTGCTTGTTTGGGTTCAACTTTTTGAGACTTTTGAGATTTTAGTGGGAGTTTTCATAAATTTTCTTGCATATATCAGAATTATTCAGCAGAGGCATTATACATCCTTGAGGAGCTTTGATGATGCGGCTGTTATGAACATGCAAAGGGCTGTTTATTCTTTTACAAATAGCTATTATGGAGTTACATTTGTTGTTGTGATTTGGTTTGATGCTTTGAGGAGTGATGTTGATGAGAACATCTTTGAGTTGTTAAGAGTAATCTTCTTTATTCTCAGGATGGTGATTGACATTAACATCGCAGATGTTAATTCCTCAGAGTTTATTGGGCATGAGATGCTGCTAGATTTTGATTCCA
The DNA here is from genome assembly GCA_007258455.2 of Sequoia sempervirens. NCBI lineage: Eukaryota > Viridiplantae > Streptophyta > Pinopsida > Cupressales > Cupressaceae > Sequoia > Sequoia sempervirens. Next base: position 27,382 of record VDFB02020683.1, read on the forward strand.
TTCCTTCCATGTTTTTCAGTTTGAATTTTAGGCATGTTATCTCCTTGAGGTTGCAGGGATGGTTTATGCAGTTCTGGTGCAGTGATTTCATTCGTGTGATCAGAGTAGAGCAGCATCAGCATGATGGAACCTTTCTGAGATGGACTTAGGACCCTGAGATCCTACATCTTTGGTGGGATCAGTTTGGAGTGTTGTGGCATTGCTTGAGGACAAGCAATTTTGGGAAGAGGCGGTGTAATGTTCCCATTTTGGCTGTCGCTCTTCTTTGTTGATAGCCCTATTTTAGGAGTCAGTAGGTTGATCAAAAGTGAATTAGGGTTTCCTTGCTTGGAGGTTTTATTAGCATTTCTAGGTATTTACTATTTTTAGTAAAATACTAATTTTGGCAGTGGTTCAGTTGTCATCCTTCATTAAGTCATTTTCGGTTGGAGCAGTTGCTTGGGTTTGATTTTGGCTTTAAAAAGCATTATTTTGGTGAAATAATATATTTCAAGGCATTAATGTTTTAATTTCAAGTTGACCCCTTGGCCTAGTTCATTAACTTTAAGTTGTTCTTAAAAGGTGGTCATGAAGGGGAACGTCATCATGGAGGATAAATTTAATATTTAAAGTCTTTTAATGCCTTGGGAAAAGTGGACGCCTTTTCTTGAAGATATTCTTTTAAAAATAAAGTTTATTTGTGCCTTGATAAAGTGGACGCCTTTTTGAGAAGTTGGAAGGTTTCTAGAAATTTGAAGAGTCTCATGTGACTTTTGGCGTCCTTCCTTGAGGAATTGAAGAGTCTTCTACTCTTCTATAAAATGAATGCTTTGCTTCAGCATTGGCATCCAATATTTTTATGCTAATGTTATGCTGTCGAAATGACAACTTGTTTAATACTTCGAGGGATGCTTACCTCCTAGTTCCAATCCAATTTCGTGTTTGAAATACAACACCTAGTTGGTCATTTGCTGCTTCTCAAATCGGACTAGCAGATTGAGCTCAATAGTTGAAGATTTTGATGAAATTTCCAGTTTTGAAGTTGCTGATACAGTCACAGCTGAAAGTGGTTTTTGCATACAGCTTTTGGAGTGAATTTAATTTGCTTGTGGGTACTTTTCCAATCCATTCCTACACCCAAGGTGACCATCTTTGGAGAGTTTCAGATTTTAGTTTTGAGTTTATGATTTTTACTTGTCAAAATAAGCCCTCAAAGAGCCATTACCATTACGGAACATTTGGGAATTGTGCTAAAATAATACTTATCATTTGTTGTTGTTTTCTTCAATGTCATGGAATAGAACCTATCTTCGGGGAGATCATTACCAAAGCTGATATCTCGTCATTCGGAGGTAATTTGACCAAGTTATGAGCATTTAATGAATTCACAGTTTGCTGGTTTGAATTTCCAGAATTCTGATTTTTATATCAGATTGTTACAGTTTCCAGTTTTGGTCTTATACTTCAGTATTTGAGTGTTATATGATTGTAAAAGTTCAACTTCAAGTCTAAGGTTCATTTCCTATCATTGTAATTTGTAATCTGCGGAGTTTAATTTGTAAAGGTTGAGATTAAGCATTACTAATCCAACCATTTCCAGTTCTGCAATTACTTATTGTTTTGTCATTAAATTACCCCTGGATGGTTTACCGCCAGTGTGGATAATCTGTTTTGTAACACTCTTATACCCACTTTCATAGTGGAGAATCCCCACAGCTCTGTGGATGCCTTAGCAATGATATAGATGATATTTTAATTATAGCTGCTTGTTTGGTGGTAGTGAGGAAATGCTCTTCATGGCTGGTTATCCGCCTATCAGTTTCGAGTTTTCAATTCAACACTCCGTCATATGTTAGCACCTCGCCCTCAGTGGGATCTTGAGTGCACATTCTTGACGTTGAGTAGTTTTCTTTTAAGTATTTTCATTTAGCTCCTCCGCCATATGACAACACCTATCCCTCATTGGGATTGAGTGTGCATTCTTGGTGTGAGTTCATTTCAAGTTTGGATTTCTATTTGGAGCTAACGCTAATCAAGTTGGCTAAGTGTTGGTTATGTTGTGTTAATTTATCAAAAAAATTGGTTAGCATATTCGGTGGTATCGAATGAGACCACCATCCATTGTGACTACTTGATTAATGTCAGTGGGTGTGAGATCTCGATTACTACGATAGTGAGCGGATTTTAGTTAGGCTCCTTGTGAGGTATCCAGAAGTTGGCAATTAGGCATGGCTAATGAAGAAGAGATGAAGTTGGCAGAGACTCTCTTTATGGCTGGAAAGAGACTTGGTAAAGAATTTCAGTCAAGAGAAGATGAACAAAACATTCTTCATTTGTTAGAACAATGTTTGAGACAAGTGAAGCAATCACCTTCAGAGAAAATGGAGTTGGCACTTGCTCCTATAGTGAATATTTTGAATCAGCCCTATTGGTTGGGGCATCCTAATGAAGAAACCAAGCTACTGATTTCTTCTTGTTTCATGGAGATAATAAGAATTGTAATTCCCCAATTGCCCTATGATGTCGAAACTATGAAGACCATATTAAATATGATAGTGGAAAGTTTTCAAGACCTTGATGAAATTGATAGCAATCAGTACTCCAAAAGAGCTACTATATTGAAGATCTTTTCTGAACTCAAAACAAGTATTTTGCTGGTTGAATTGGGTATGCAAGATCAAATATATTATTTGATCCATTATCTCTTCATTTCAACTTGGAGTGAACAAGAAGAGGATGTAGTTGCAGCAATGAGAAACATTTTAATTTTAACTATCAATGAGATGGATGACATTCCAAAATCCGTCTTAACTTATCTATTAAACATTCATGAACAAGAAGGAAATAATTCCTCTACTGCTGGTATGTTGATCAGAGATTTGTTCATTCAGTGTGATAGAAAATTGAAGCCACACTTGAGGAAGATAGAGCAGAAAAATGAGGTAGTCATTAATGCAGAAGTCAGAAATAAAATGTTGTTTCTCAATGATTGTAAGGCTGTTTCTCAAGAAGTACCTATTGATATGCAGTTGTCCGCACATGCTAAGGGTGAGTGCAGGGAGGCAACATCAATTTTGAATACATATGAAGAATTATGACAAGTGACCAAGAAGATTTCTTTGGTATGTATGTGGATGCTAATGATAAAATCAGCAACACATCTTTTCATGATGGGTTTGTTGAAGATAAAAATGATAAATTAATCAAAGCAGCCAACTTTGATGACTCTTATTTCCAGTATGATGACGGTGGCGAAGGCGGTATTGAGCTTGATCATCAAACTAAGCTCTTGGAGGAAGTTACTGATGAAGATTTCAGTTTGAATGGAATGAGGAGTGACTCATTCAATGAGTCAACAATCCAAGAGGAGCATGAAGATCTTGTTCCTGTTGATCATTACAATCAACCCTTTTGCATTTGGGATCCTGGTGAGATGGCACCAAGGTATGCTAAAGAACTTGAGTGGGATAAATTTCCCTTTGATCCTGATAAAGTTCAAAATTCATTTTGTATTTCAAGCTATGAAGTCATTGGAGAAGACATTGTCTTTGATGAAGAAGCTTGTTTGACAAAGCTCCATAAAGATTCCTTTGAGGTAGTAGTAGCCACTATAGCAGAGTATGTTGCTACCAAGACTTTAAGAGAATCAATCAATAATGATTCATTGTTTGAAAATATTGTTGTTAGGAAGGAAGCTGATTTTGAGAATCAAGTCAAAGAAAATAAATCAGAAAAGTTGATGTTTGATGAGCAAAGCTTCTTTGCTGATTTTGATCATGGGCCTAAAGAGCTGCAAGTTTTGAAGGATAACTTAATGGTTTCAGAAGAGAAAATTGTTAAAGCATTATCAAGATTTGATAGCACACACAATTTTGTTGAAGAACTCTACTGGAAGTCACAGTTTGAAGAGAGACAAAATGGAGTTAAAGGAGTCACTCTTTCCAAGTTGCAAACTATCAAAGAAGCTTTGGAATCATTAAAGATAGATTATTTGCATTTGCTCTCAGATAGGGATAATGCCATTAAGTTTGCAGAAGAGACCTATGATGCCTACCAAGAGAGGGAGAAAGAGGTTGATCATCTTTACCTTGATCTTTCCTTAGCTCATCACTCTTTATGCAAGGGAGAAAATCAAACTCCTATTGCAGCCACACTTGAAGGACAAGAAGCTGATACAAGGATTATGGAGATCAAGCAAATAGTTGAAGGTATTAATGAACTCCATAATGATGAAACCTTGCTTAATTTTAAGGAGATTCATGAAGATGATGGTAATTGGAAGGTAAATCAAGAGTGTGAACTCTTGAGTTGGGAAAGAGAACTTGCCTCAAGAAGTGATAGCTTGCAGCCATGAGCTTGAATCAACAAAGTGCATGTTAGCGAATGTTCAGTTGGGTGTAATGGAGGTAGGAGACCAGCTAGTTGATTTCAAACTTCTCAGAGAATGTAGGGACGAGATATATTCTGTGATTGATAATCCTCCAAGCTTGCTTGTAAGTGAATGCATAAGAGGTTTAGAGAATTCAGTCTCCATATGGGAAGTGTTGATTCATGACGACTTCCCCATCTTTGACACCAAGGTGTTAAAACATGTTTTGGTAAGACATATTGTTTACATGCCTAACAGTTTATCCTTTGGATTGAGTAATGCTCACACTATCTTGTCTTGGGAGAAGGATTTGAAGACGATGTTTGTTTCAAGCTCCCTTGTTTTTGAAGCTTTCTTGGATAGACTTCAATGGTTTACCAAAGAAGTCAATAATTTTCTGGGTGTGCAATTGGAGTTGATTGGTACTCAGAAATTTGTTGTGAAAAATCTTTTGGGGTATGGTAGGAAGGTTCATTGGAGGGATAAGGATCAAACTTTCAAAATTAATGGTGTTTTCTCCTTTCTTATCAGCCACTTGATGATTCCATTTGTTTATCAACAAATGGATTGGAGAGAAATTTTGAGCAAAGAATGGTTCTTTGCTGTAATGGAACTCTTAGAGTGGGTGTTTCCACCCTTGTGTTCGAGCAATTTGGTCAAGATGAATGTGGATTTTCAATATTGCAGCAGTTGTTCCTACTCTTGTTTGCAGATTTCTTTGAACTCTAATGTTGAGTCTTTCATTCTTGATTTGGTGGTAGCTGCTGGTCACTCCATTGCAACAGCAACAAGCGAAGATTCTAGACTTATTACTCATAAAGTTTGGGAGAAAGTTGAACCTAAACAAATTATTTACTTTCTTAACAATCTATCTCTTGAGTTGAGTGATGTTTTGGCCCATCCTAGTCCTTTGAGGGAATGGGAATTAAGAACAACTTTTGTTTTGCGCTCCATTAATGTTGATGTTTTCATGAGTGGGCTGCATGGGTTTATCAAAGAAGACTCTAAATTCTTGAGTTTGCATTTTACCTTGATTTGTACTTGGAGAAGTGTTGTGTACTATTTCAGATGCATTGGAGAACATTTTCAGTTGAGTATCCATGTTTGGAATCTTCAATATGGCTTGATGGAGATTGTTACAAGTAGAAAGAGGAATTTTTTGAAGGTTCTTTTTGCTCATCAACTGGTGAATTGGAGAGATATTTCAAACAAAGGATGGTTTAATGTTGGTTTGGAGTTTCTTGAGAAGATGTTTTCAGCCTTGGTCATGAGCAATTGTTCTATTATGGACGTTGATTTTCAGTATTGCAACAACTATTCAGTTCATTGCATTATGATTTTCCTAAAATCAGATTTTGAGAGGTTCATTTCAGTTTTCATAGGCAGCTGGTACATTCATTCTTCCTCTTCTCAATTTTTTTTCAGTAATGGTTTATGGCCTCAAAAGTGGGAAATGATGCTCCATAGTGATTTGGACCAGATTTGGATAGTGTATAAGTTCTTTTCCAGTGATTTACTCTATACAATTTCTTGCACTAGTGTTTGGGGCAGCGAACCCTTGCTTGTTTGGGTTCAACTTTTTGAGACTTTTGAGATTTTAGTGGGAGTTTTCATAAATTTTCTTGCATATATCAGAATTATTCAGAAGAGGCATTATACATCCTTGAGGAGCTTTGATGATGCGGCTGTTATGAACATGCAAAGGGCTGTTTATTCTTTTACAAATAGCTATGATGGAGTTACATTTGTTGTTGTGATTTGGTTTGATGCTTTGAGGAGTGATGTTGATGAGAATATCTTTGAGTTGTTTAGAGTAATCTTCTTTATTCTCAGGATGGTGATTGACATTAACATCGCAGATGTTAATTCCTCAGAGTTTATTGGGCATGAGATGCTGCTAGATTTTGATTCCACTCCTTCCATGTTTTTCAGTTTGAATTTTAGGCATGTTTTCTCCTTGAGGTTGCAGGGATGGTTTATGCAGTTCTGGTGCAGTGATTTCATTCGTGTGATCAGAGTAGAGCAGCATCAGCATGATGGAACCTTTCCGAGATGGACTTGGGACCCTGGGATCCTACATGTTTGGTGGGATCAGTTTGGAGTGTTGTGGCATTGCTTGAGGACAAGCAATTTTGGGAAGGGCGGACTGTAATGTCCCCATTTTGGCCATACGCTCTTCTTTGACTGATAGCCTATTTCCGGAAATCCGTAGGTTGATCAAAAGTGAAATTAGGGTTTCCTTGCTTGGAGGTTTGTGGCATTTCTAGGTATTTACTATTTTTAGTAAATACTAATTTTGGCAGTGGTTCAGTTGTCAGCCTTCATTAAGTCATTTTCAGTTGGAGCAGTTGCTTGGGTTTGATTTTGGCTTTAAAAAGCATTATTTTGGTGAAATAATATATTTCAAGGCATTAATGTTTTAATTTCAAGTTGACCCCTTGGCCTAGTTCATTAACTTTAAGTTGTTCTTAAAAGGTGGTCATGAAGGGGGACGTCATCATGGAGGATAAATTTAATATTTAAAGTCTTTTAATGCCTTGGGAAAAGTGGACGCCTTTTCTTGAAGATATTCTTTTAAAAATAAAGTTTATTTGTGCCTTGATAAAGTGGACGCCTTTTTGAGAAGTTGGAAGGTTTCTGGAAATTTGAAGAGTCTCATGTGACTTTTGGCGTACTTCCTTGAGGAATTGAAGAGTCTTCTACTCTTCTATAAAATGAATGCTTTGCTTCAGCATTGACATCCAATATTTTTATGCTAATGTTATGCTGTCGAAATGACAACTTGTTTAATACTTCGAGGGATGCTTACCTCCTAGTTCCAATCCAATTTCGTGTTTGAAATACAACACCTAGTTGGTCATTTGCTGCTTCTCAAATCAGACTAGCAGATTGAGCTCAATAGTTGAAGATTTTGATGAAATTTCCAGTTTTGAAGTTGCTGATACAGTCACAGCTGAAAGTGGTTTTTGCATACAGCTTTTGGAGTGAATTTAATTTGCTTGTGGGTACTTTTCCAATCCATTCCTACACCCAAGGCGACCATCTTTGGAGAGTTTCAGATTTTAGTTTTGAGTTTATGATTTTTACTTGTCAAAATCGCCCTTGCTCAAGGCCGTACCATTCTGGAACATTGGGAATTGTGCTAAGAAAATAATACTTATCATTTGCTGTTGTTTCTTCATCATGGAATGGGCGCCTATCTTCCAGGAGATCATTGCAACTGATTTCACGTCAATTGGAGGTAATTTGACCAAGTTATGAGCATTTAATGAATTCACAGTTTGCTGGTTTGAATTTCCAGAATTCTGGTTTTTATATCAGACTGTTATAGTTCTCAGTTTTGGTCTTATACTTCAGTTTTGGAGTGTTATATGATTGTAAAAGTTCATACTTATTGTTCTAAGGTTCATTCCTATCATTGTAATTTGTAATCTGCAGAGTTTAATTTGTAAAGGTTGAGATTAAGCATTACTAATCCAACCATTTCCAGTTCTGCAATTACTTACTGTTTTGTCATTAAATTACCCCTGGATGGTTTACCGCCAGTGTGGATAATCTGATTTGTAACTCTCTTGTACCCACTTTCATAGTGGAGAATCCCCACAGCTCTGTGGATGCCCGCCGCAGCGGATGAATTGTTTTAATTGTAATCTTTTCCCCCCACTGTTTGGTGGTAGTGTGGAAATGCTCTTCATGGCTGGTTATCCGCCTATCAGTTTCTAGTTTTCAATTCAACACTCCGTCATATGTTAGCACCTCGCCCTCAGTGGGATCTTGAGTGCACATTCTTGACGTTGAGTAGTTTTCTTCAAGTATTTTCATTTAGCTCCTCCGCCATATGACAACACCTATCCCTCATTGGGGTTGAGTGTGCATTCTTGGTGTGAGTTCATTTCAAGTTCAGTTTTCTTTTGGAGCTAACGCTAACCGAGTTGCTTAAGTGCTGGTTATGTGTGTTATTTCATCGAAAAAATTGGTTAGCATATTTTAATTCCCTATGCCTCCGCTGATTTATCATGGCACAACTAAGAAGTCTGAAGAAGTTTCTCACAATTCCAACCCCAAGAGTCTCAGCATGTAGAATCAAGGCATTGAACAGGATCTCAGCAGTAGGAGTCTCGAAGTGCCAAGCCAAGTCGAGTGAGGGTCTGCTGCTCCAATTATTTGTACATGAATATGTACCAAGGAAACCATTAGAATGAGTATGGTCTCTTCCCAAATGCTGATTGTGCTCAGCCCACACCACCAATTCTCTCTTGTGAAACCATAAATTGTCCCTCGAAAGAGATTGGAAGGTCTGAAATTGAATGAACCAGCAACCCAACAAGACTGAAATGATCAACTTGAAATCTGATTTTATGAAAATCAACATCCAAGGAGATAGATAGTTGTTGCCAAACTGAAAATCAGCACCCAAAATATCATGTCTGCTTATATCTACAGCCGAAAATAAACCCACTGAAGATCCCATCACAGCCAAGTACCAATCCTTGCTCAACTTTACTTTCCAAAACTCCCATTGATCATTAGGAGTGAACTTCAAATGACCGACAAAGAAGGTAATAACATCCAAAGGACAGTGAATTTGAGGCTCATCACTCCAACATACCTTCTTGACACATGTCAAAAGTGAGTTGATACCAGGGCTCCACATCATAAGTAAAGAAGAGCCAATTTGCAAATGGAGAATTACTTTTACTAGAACGCTTTGGGAAATACGTTCTATTTGAATCATCACACCCTGAAACTCCAAGAAGTACTCAACAAATCTGAATTCATTGAGAAAGCCAAATTCGAAATCATGAGAGAAGAATTGCTGGAAGGATTCAATGGACCCTTCATCAAACTCCATTATGAAATTAGTTATTCTTAGAGAAGATGGTGTAAGCAGGAAGTCCGATAGGAATCTGACAAGCATCCATATCAGAAAATGAATGAACTCTTCATCGAAGTGCCAATCATCCCTTTGTTGCCCATCAAGATTAATGACCTCATTCCACCATGCTTCTTGATTTTCCACCTCCTGAATGGGGAGACTAGGAGCAGCAGTGAAGTCTTCATTATGCGGCTCATGCATCCTCGTTCCATTGTCAGAAGAAGTGCTAGAACTTCCCTCTTCAACAATGATGTCATAAGAAATTTCCTCAAGGCTTGAAATCCCATCATCTACCTCAAAGGAATGTTTCTCATAAGCTTCCTCATCACTTGGTTCAAAAAGAGGATTGTCATAAGTTGCTTCAGCACCCACTTCAAAGAAAGGGTTGTCAAAGACTTGCAAGTCCCCTTTCCCATCTTGCTGATCCAAATCTGCATACGCAACTTCTGATTTCCTTGTGAAACCTTCAACATCAAACTCCTCTCGAAGACTATCAAGCTCGTCAATTACTTGCTTGATTTCTTCAACTCTTTGCTCATTCTCTTGCCTGCTAAAATGTTTGAAATCAGCAAACTGGTCTTCAACCTCTGTTAGAGAGAAATGAGTTTCTTTTAACTTGTCCTTTGTTGATTTAAGCTCCAGAGTGAGCTCATCAACCAAACTCTCATTTTCTTGGACAACACTGAAGGACTTCTTTGCAAGTTCAATAGCATGATCCCGATCCTCCATCAAGTGTATGCAATCTGATTTCAACGCCTCCAAAGAGTCTCTGATGAGTTGCAAATTGAAAAGAGCAACTTCATCCTTAACTCCTCTTTTTCTCTCTTCAAGCTGAGCCTTCCAGTGGAGATCTTCAATCAAACTGTGAGTGCAATCAAATTGGGATAGAATTCGCACTTCCCTCTTAAAGGACTCTTTGTCTTGATCTTCCCACTCAAGAATATGCAAAGATGGCGGATTGCTGGTTGGCTGATTGTCAAAATCAGAACTTTGTTTTGTGTCTTTGCGGCCATCATAGCTGCTCCAGCTTCCGTGTCTTTCACCTTCAACTAGAGGAGAATGCTCATAGTCATGAAAGGCATCATACTCCACAAAATCTTCAACCCATTGCTTGCAATCAGCTTCGTGCATTGATAAATCAGCTTTGTGTTTAGTAACACCCTCAAACTCTCCATCTTCAAGCGCCATATGGTCTTCAAGCTCTTCTTCTTCATCACTGTCTTCTTGATCAAACATTAGAGCAGCACCCAACTTGCTCAATGGATCATAGTCATCCGCTGTTCGGAAAGTTTCCGTAGAAACATTTTCTTCTTTAGCGGCTGCAACCACTTCAAAGACATCATCATGGAGCTTCTTTGAACCCTCTTCTCCTTCAAAGACAACTTCCTCTTCAATGGCCACCTCATAGTTTGCCATGCAAACTAATTTTTGATCTTCATCTGGATCAAAGGGAAATTCATCCCACAAAGGTTCTTTATCATACCTTGGTGTCAACCAACCGGGATCCCAAATGGAAAAAGGATGACTATTTTGATCAAGAGAAAAGTACTCTTCATGCTTCTCTTGGAGTGTTGAGTCTTTGAATAGGTCACCCTGTAACTCACTTGAACTGATTTCTTCATAAGTCCCTCTCTCCAAGGGCTTAGTTTGATGACCAAACCCAAGTTGATCCATGTCACAAACGTCATAGTGAAGTTGAGAATCTTCAATGTTAGCTGTTTTGAAAACTTCATCCCTTTTGCCTTCAATGTGACCACCATCTATAGGTATATTTCTGATCTCATCTTTAGTAATCATATGCATACCAAAAGGTCTCCTTGATCACTTGTCATATCTTCATCTTGTGAAAACTCTTGATGAGTTTGAACAACAACAAGAGGGAAACTATCCATCACCATACCTTCAACAAGAGGTGGTACAAACATGTTGGAATCATTACCAACATTATCACTTTGGAAATGGTCATAGGCTGATTCAAGGGCACCATCAGTATTCCCCTTTACTTTCTCTTCTTTATCAAACTCATCCCATACCACAGTACTACCAAAATCTTCTGTGAAGTCATTTCTCTCAAGACCTTCATTGGATGAATCCTCATTGGGACTCAAGACTGTTGTTATGTTCTTTTCACCAAGCTGATCTTCATTACTTCCTATTACATGCAAGTCAAGGGAAGTATTATGGGGTTCTACTCTTAACTCTTCACTTGCCACGGTATCTTCATCAAGCTCACGATCATTCTGATGTGGCATATGCACCTTTCTATCCCGACTTTCAGACTTAGCATAAATCTTTCTGACTCCCCATTTTATGTCAGGATCCTTCATTAGTGTACATAGTTCATGCATTAACTCAAGTAGTGACTTCTCTGTAGTCATCTTTTTCTGTACGTAGTATCTGGTATCTCTGTCACTTATCTGTTAAATGAACTTTGTTGGGCACAGGATGGTAGGATCTTGGCTCTGATACCACTGAGATATTCCGAGCCAAATTTTTTTACTTTTTCAAATTGCAGATTACAAACCAATGCACCCGTTAACGTTAGCAGCTAAACCAAAACGTGCTGAAGCAACTCTAACCAGAATGTACACCAGGATCCCGATGTGGGCAAGGTGTGAGCATTGGTCAGAGGATCTAAATCAAAATGCTTATGCAAGAACTCTAACCAAGAATGGCGCCGATGATGGCGAGCATATGGTCAGAGGATCCCTGAATCTAATGTACTGAAAGCACACTCGACACCAAGTATGTGCTACTCACTCCAATACGGAAATGAGGCGACCATATGGCGGAGATAACAGAAATTACAATGCTTGAAAGAAATAACTATAATGCTGAAAGTACTCGACACCCAGAATGTGCTTTCTAACCCAGAGTGGGTAAGGAGCTACCATAGGGCGGAGATAAAGAAATACAATTGCAATTACAAAATGTAAATATGAGCATTACAAAACATGATTAAGCAAGATGAAAGAACTGCTGTCAGTACTACTGTCAGCTTACAAAATGATAGAGAATTCGCTTGCCAAGAGCATAGGAATTTGAAAGATTAGCATTACATCATATAAGAACTCTCCGTGGCTTGATTAGAGATGCCAGTTCAATAAATCTCTCAATGATCAAATAATAATTCTGTTTTTCCACAAATCTGCACTTTTAAATTAAAAACCAGCAACCTAGGAATTCACTCATATGCTCATATCTCTCTCATTTCTCACCCAAATGATCTCAAATCTAATGCAATAGACCCTCAAAATGATGGCGCCTAACTTAGTAATAAGAAATGGCATCTAAAAATGGTTATTAATTAATGACACGGATCCCGAGGCACTCCAGAAAGTGCGCCCTACAAGGAATGACGGATTTGCTTTATAAAATCATACGCTTCATATTAAAATCTGCAAATATTCATGAAGGGTCGCTTCCAACAGAGAAAACCAATGAGACAATACCCAGAACGACTCTTTGTGTATTTTATGACTTATGATTAAAACATCAATCTGCTACAATGAATGTGCAACTCCAAAAAACCACTAATATGCATAAAACTGATTTACATATCCTCACAAAGACTAAAAATGCAGAAATCTCACAATAAAACATTCAAACTACACTATCTCACCACTAGTCGCTATCTTTCAAGTGAGAAGCAATGCCCAAGCTAGGAGGCCTTCATTCCTCAAAGCAATCCCAAAGCCAATCCGGCAGCATAACATTCCTGTAGATAAAAGATGCCCAAATGATGATCAAAGTCTTCCTTTTATAATTTCTCGTTGACTTCTCGAAACCCTAAACTCCTCTTCAAGTCAAAATCCCTAATCTCTTGCAAAGATGGCGTCCATTTCCTTCAAGCTCAATATTGACTTTTTAAATAAAATCAATACTTTAATAAATGCGTCCACTTTATAGCTTGATTTGACTTTGGGTAAAATATAAAATATAAAATAATCTTTAATGAAGGAGAAAAAAAAAAAAAGACCACTTTTCAAAACAACATAAAAAGTCAATAGACTAGGCCAAGGTCAACGTTAAAATATAACATTAAAACAGGCTTTTTAATTAAATAGCTCAACTTATCTCTCCAATTTGTGCTTACAGAGCCATAAATGGAGCAAGCCAAGTGATCAAAGTAGAGTAGGAAGTCAATATGTTGAGCAAGCTATTAAAGCTGCCAAAAATAAATTTACTAAAAATAGTAAATTCAGGAAAATCTTTCGGAGATGCGAAATGAACATACCAGCTGCGGCTCTCTGAAAACCAGGGAAAAGATAAGCCATTTGGTCCACCTTTCTGAGCAAAGGAACATCCATGCAAAATAGGAAGCCTAATTTTACCCCGCCCGGGTAGCCCTCACGGTCCTGGAATAGGCCAGCAGTCCTTTGGAAGGTCATGCTCGAGAAGGGGACGGTATTCTCCTAAATCATTACATGCATTGTTTTCTTCCATCTTTAGTTACTTGATACTTCACCATTGGCTACTCTTGATCAGCTTGAAGTGATTTGTTTTACCCTAAAAATATCATTAGTTTGAAAGACTAGGATGAATGCTATGAGACAATCTTCGTACACTAATTGGGAGGATAACAATTGAATTGGAGTCAAACTCAAGAATTAACTAACAACAAATTGACTAAAAGAGGGATGAAGACTAAGTTTTGTAGGGGTACTAACAAGCAACATTTAAGATATAAGCCCTCTTGATGGCTTTCGATCTCCTTCTACTTGTGGTCCTTGGGACATTTCTGTTTGAAGGTTGTTTTTACAGTTTTTGGTGTGTGTACATTTGGCATATGTTTGTTAAACGCCCACTTATGGGTGGCTCTTGCATTGTATGATAGAGCTTGTTGGAGATTAATGTTGCATTGTTTGTTATCCTCCAAGTCTTGTGTGAAGCACCTTTGTATTAATGCTTGAATTTTAGGATGATTGTTGAGTGTGTGTAAGATCTTTGTTATCAATTTGGCTTTTGTGAGTGGTTTATTTGAAGCCAATTTATGCTTAGTTGTATGGAGTTGTTATGGAGGTAGTTTTTAATCGGTTGGTTGTGCAGCAGAAGTGGTGTGGCAATTTCCTACTCTCTTTGGCTCTTTTTCATGGCATGTCACAAGAAAGCTAAGGTGTCTAATGACCTACGGCATAAAGGAGCTGTTTCAACTTTCAGATAGTCATTGGAAACATTTTTTCGCTGCTAGACACTAGTGTTTGCTAGGTTTTGTAAAGTTAGTGCTTAGTGAGTCAATTTTGGGAGCACAAGGTGGTCCCACGTCCAAAGTAATGGCTAGGAAGGATTTTGTGGGGAGATTGGTGCTTTGTGCTCCTAATGCCTCAATTAGGGTTTGCTTGCTTTAGATGGTGCTTCGTGACCTCTAAAATGTCTTTCCTGCACTCCCCAATGAGCTAATTCTGGGTGGAGATGGTGTTAAGAATGAGATGGATAAGGAATTATGGAGCAATTCCCTCAAGGTCAAAGACGTACACATTTCAAATATTGAAACATGAGGTGTAGGTGTTTTAGAACTTATTGCATAGATATTAGTAAGGTTATGCTAGGATTAATGAAATCCATGAGGCAAGTGGAAATCTTGCATGGGTTTCACTTCTCTACTTAAAATAATACGGCAAGACTAGGAGGAAAAATGGTGGGAGGAAATGGCAAAGTGGAGCAAAGCTAAAGCTTCTAGGATGCCAGTGGGAGGTTGGTTGATATTTTGTTGCTTGCTGATTTCTGGTGTGTATCTCTATGTTTCTAGCTGTGAGTATGCTGTCTAGAGTGTGTGTGGTGTCAAACTCGACTTTTACATTCCTATATTGCATCTAGTATGGTTGGCACATTGTTATTGTGGTTTTTGTTGGTTGGTAGGCCTTTGGATTTGATCTAAGAGTTGTGTTTTGTTATGGTTGTAGTAGCTGTTACAGGCCTTTGTTTACATTATGCTCTTCCTTTTTGGTTTTTATACCAAAAGCATTATTGTACTTGCTTTGATATTTCTCAGGTGGGATCCCCAATAGGATCCCCCAACTACTTGATCTTAAAAAACAGATATACTATCTATGGAGATCACAGCTCTTGGAGTGTGATAAATTAATGAGTAACCAAGTAATTGATCTGCTCTAATTGTTTAGTTATAATTATTGAACTGTTCAATTATTTGGTAAACTGCTATAATTTGTACAAAGAGTAGAAGTAAAAGATAAATAAAATAACAAATCAATTGAACCATGTTTCATTTAATCCAACTATAGAATGGTATTTCGTAATAGCAATGTAATATCCCTTGCTACTTCTGATCTAAGTTTTTAGCTCTCAAGGAATATTGTAAGGGTTACCAAAATGCAAAACAAGATCTTGATTACTATATCCTTCTAACACTTTAGGATTTTTCACCTAAAGGAGAGGAAATAGATCAAAATATCAATGTTTACACTTCTTAAACCACTCTAGAAAATTCCCTTCAAATCTGGCCTAAGTTTGCCTCAAGGAATTATGTCAAACACTTCACTTGCAACCCCTTAACTAGCTGTTTCTAAGTTTTCAGTTTGTTGCTTGTCTTCAAATGGGCTTACAAATAAGTTTAATTGCTAGCAAACAACTCTTCGATATCTAGGCAATGATCTAGAATGATAATGCAATTATTGTCTTTTAGAATGAAAATACATGAACATCTTCATAGGAATTATGCACCTACAGCCAAGTGACATTTTTACAAACACTTGGCATGCATTCTAATATACTGATTATAAAGATGCAAACTTTGCTTAATACAACAAATATTCGATCTGCAACTTATAGCTCCTTATTATGAAATGAAATCTTGTACAATGCAACTATTAAAGGCCAAGACTCTTGGCATTACAACATATGCAACTTCTACAATTTTTTAGTACAAATGGCTGCCATGATAATAATACTAGAATGCAATATCTATGTAGAAAATGACTAGAGGAACCTGATACAAAATTCGTAGATGAGCTGAAGACTTGATAGCAATCCTTGTTGATGAAGAAGACACTCCAAAATGATAAAATCGACCTCCTATATGTGCCGCCCTTGTTTTGGACCAGATTGCTTGAAATAAATTATGAGCAGCTCCTTTCGTCCTCCATAAGCTCCAAATATCATTTATAAATCTCAAGGAATGGTGTGCCAAGGTCCTAGAAGGAAATCGATGCAATCCCAAGTCTTCAAGAAAGAAATCGTGCCCTTTCAAGTCTGCAGATATGAGACTAGAAATTATATCAGACCACTGTTCCCTGTAATCAGACTTCTATCTTCCTCCAAAATTGATGTCTTCTATGCTACCAATTGCTGCAAGTGACCACTAATAACTACAGCTGATATGCAACAACTCCTCAATCGAACCAACACAAAATTGGCCTTTGGCTACAATTTTAGCACAAGTGAAAGGACTGATTTATCCTCTCCAATCAGCAACCCTTCGGAGGATATTTCACCACCTCAGTTATGCAATCCATGGAAGTTTTCGTTTCCAAAGATTAAGAGATGAAAGTGCAGAAACCCTAGGCTCCACAATGGACATATCAAATCAATATCAAATTCTCTGGACTATTTCAAATAAGCCCTTAATATCTCTTTAATACTTTCTTATGAGCGCTCAAACACTTTTCTTGCCAATGTGGGATAAAAGATATATTATTATTTTAGTGACTTTATGAAATAATATTTTATTTAGTCACTTTAATTAAATTAATTAATTATAAAGTCACCCTTTTAATTTTAATTTATTTGATTACTTAATAAATAATTAATTTAATTAATTTCTCCTTATTTCACCACTTAGCCTTCAGAGAATAAGGCTAAGAAATCACACTGAAAAAGCTATGAAAATGGAGACATTACAGCCCACCACTCCTGAAATTGCTTGTCCCCAAGCAATCTCAACTCAGGATGCTGTAAGATCTCCTCTCTCCCATGTAGCATCTTCAACCGGCAAGTCCCTCCATTTGATCAAATATTCTCTGATAATCCACCTCCACAATTGTCTCTCCCTAACATCCAAGATAGCCTCGAGCACTAGAATCAACTTCCCCTCGTCATCCAAGGGTGGTAAAGTCGTGGAAGGAACCACACAATGTCCTAATGCCTTCTTG